>WBMW01002959.1:1377645-1552542 GCA_013396635.1 Penelope pileata
AAAAGTTTTTTTTTTTTTTTTTTTTTTTTTTACAAAAGTTGTCTGAATGACCAACAGTACGGCATTTCCTAAATCCATACATTAATCCATACAAACATATATAATGCAACAATGAATTTTGAATTTTGCATAATAGAAAAAATAATTAAAAATTGAATATTCTGAAGACACCTCCTCCCCACCCAAAAAATATTCATTTATGTATACATAAATACAGCAATTCTGTATTTACCAAGCTAACAGAAATTACCAAAAATCTCAGCAGCAAGATGAGAATAACTGGTAGCCATTCACTGCAGCTGGAAATGCTTCCCAACAGTAACAAAAAGATTAGCCATTATTGAGGCTACATGATTAGTCAGAAGGAAAAACATCTTCAACCTCTGAAAAATCTGTATTTATCTCATCTGTATTTTCCTCTGTTCAGGGTACTGAGCTCGTTGTTGGTTATGATTCAAAACAATCTAACCATTCCTCTGTTTTCTTCACTGAAAAGCAGGCATCTTCTATTACAGTAGGTGTAAGACCTGCACAGTAACATGCACCTGGCTGTGAAATAAACCACCGCAAATTGGAAGTTCATTAAGAGGTATTGTAGAACACTAAAGAACCTAAGCTGCTGGTATTCCTTTTTTTTCCCTACCTCTGTTATCACGGTCAGTTAAATGTAAATACCCTATGAATGTTATGATACATATTTTTAAAATTGGTTAACTTACTAAGAACTGATTATCTTAAATCTGTGAAGTAAACAAGGAAAGAGAACATTACAGACAGTAGCTCAGCATAGAAAATGTGATGTGCCCTTGAACTTATAACACTGCAGTAAGCAATTACCTTAAAGAAGCCACCCACACAACAGAACTATGGCTTTGTTCCTTATCTTCAAAGAACAAGCCACTTGCATCTGGATCAAATCCTTTAAACAATACATGAACATTCAACATCAAAGCACTCTCATTCTCTTCAGTTATTTAATTTAATTAGAGCTAATACAGACATGAATTTAGACACTGATTGCTGTGTAGAAAATCCCCAGAAAACATGTTCAAGAAATTAATCAATTTGGCTTTAATTTTATAAAGCTTTTTCCCCCAGTACCTGACGGGAGCGCCTCTGCTCTGTGCAGGTTTCAGCAAGACTGTCACAGTGCTGTCAGTTTGATTCAAAGGTGTTTCGAGTTCATATGGTGGCATAGAGGGTGCTAGAATGAGAAAAGAAAAGAGGCAAAAATAATCATTATTCCTGTATTTCTTCTTTCAGGAGATGTATCTTTATTTGAATACGTAATTTTAAAGACTCCTGCAAATATAAAGGTCTAATATACTTTTGGTTACAACACAAGTACAAGACAACTTCTAAATAACTTCAGCAAAAAACATCAAAGAAATTCCAGCTCGGTGTCAATTATCAGACAGACAACAGCTCCTAACAGAGGTAACTTTTCAGAAAATCCTTAACCTAGAAATGAAAATTTTTTAAATTATTTGAAGAAGAGCATCTGCAAATGTGCTGTTTTTTATATGTGTATATAAAAGTGGCTATTTTTTTTTTTGAAACTGTGAGTCCAGCTTTCTCAGTATGCCTGTGGTAGCAGGATACACTCTCAGAACTTGTCATTTCTGCAATTTTAACTAGTGTTGTAGCTGTCATGGGTCTATTGTCCACCACAGATATCATTTACGATAATGAAACAGGATTATCACCATGAGAGCTTACCACAGTCTGAAGCCACCTTTAATAGCACCTTGCAAACTGTGTCTTCATTAAGGAATTACAGTTGTGATTAAAACAAATGATGCCTCAGGTACCATCTTTTACTGCTGTTACTTTTTTCAGTGCTATCACCTAGCTGCGTTTTCACCATTATATCGAATGGAAGGCTGCTCAGTTAATTGTTTATTTAGTCGTCTGTTGTATCGTTATTGTCCAGCCACTAATGATGATACACCATTAATAGATTTAAAGGTTACAGAAGCAAAACGTGATCATTGCAATGACCTTTTCTGACCACTGGAACAATGTAAGACAGTGAACTTCCCCAAACTAATTCCTGCTTATAATAGAAAATATATTTTGGGGGGAGAAGATCTTTTCTTAAGTTCTTCCAATGGCTAATTATCATCATTGTTGAACATGAAGACCTATTTAGCATCTGGATTTGCTTAGCTTCATCTTCTGGATGCTGAATACTTTGTGTACCACGTTGATGGAGTTATTCAGAATACGTTATGCTCCACACATGGGCAGTATCATGGAATCACAGAATGTTTTGGGTTGGAGGGGACGTTAAAGATCACCTAGTTCTAACCCCCTGAAATCAGTTTTCACTGATTTTAGATTTGCAGTTTTGTGTATCTGGAACTTGTCCAAACAATGTCCCATTCTCAAGCTGGCTATCTCAAAAATAAGGGAATCGCACAGTAACTGCAAATATGAAAGCTGTGTGAACATTTCTGGAACACTATCAGTGTAATTTCTTGCCCTTGGTCTCTTGCATGCATCTTAACAAGCCTTGCAATCTTCCTGACTTGCAACTCTTAGGTCTCTGCAGGCACTGTTTATTAATCTTAGTCTCCCTCCAGCAAAATTGTCTTCCTGCCCTGGCTATGATCTGTGGTTCTCTCAGTCCTACCTTTGAGACCTGGCTACCTTATCTCCTCTCCACAGATACTTGGACATTATCTATTCTTTCTCTTTTGTTCTGTCCAGGTTAGGATTCTTCCTCTCCCACGCTGCCCACAAGTCAAGAAGGAGCTTATCAATAAACAGAGAAAACAGGAGCTATTCTTCCTGTTCACACTTTCTGCAACTGCACACTCTGATCCTCAGCAGAAAACTCAGACTCAGCAAAAGGTAAGGACTTTAGAGACTGTGCATCTATAGTGGGCCACACTGGGTTGATGCACATCCAGAAAAGACTCTAAGCTCAGAGAGCCTGAATCTATTCAGTGAGGATGGAACCTATCGTGACAATAGCTGCTCAATTCTGTCAAGTTTCCTCATTTGTGTGCAAACTGCAACATTTATGGTTTGTCCAAACCTGGAAAGATTTTCAGAGTGATGGCTCAGATTCACGTATCTCTTCTTCCTAAATATTTAGGACCCTGTTTGAGAACATTTCAGTAATGTATTGGTCATGAGAATTTTTCAGTATGTCAGTCATGTTCCTGAAACAGATGAAATTCTTCTGGGTGAGAAAGGCAGCATAAAGAATTCGGCCTGCATAGCTGACTTTGCACAAAGTTATATGTAACAGAAAACAGAGTCTTCTAGTACAGAGTGCCCATCAATTCTGATAGCGGAGATGGCTACTCGCTCTACTTTTAGCACTGCGTATTTACATACAGATCACTTCATCCATCAATGCCAATCACACAACTGTGGAATGAAACATGGCAACTATTTACAGTTCAGAATAGCACTACTCATCAACTTAGGACAGGAAATTAAGACTATGAAAATGCAATCTACAGTCAGACAACATGCAGACACCATATTCAACAGCTAAAATTTCAGTTGTGATTCTTCAATAATACTAAGAAATGCAGGTATTCTGCTTCTATTTTATGTAGATACATCAAGAGATTGCCTTTCACCCAAGGACAAGTTTTAAATATTCCCTGTTAGCACAGTAACTAACATGAAGTAATGAGAGAGTGGCGTGCAGATAAGACAGCTTGCAGAGCCTCACCAGATGGTTGCTTGGAGGTTTGTCTCATTTCAAAGCATGGCAGTAATGTCCATTCGCACTAATGAGTTTTAGTTGGTAACACACCAAATTTAGAGAAGAAAAACAATTTAAAGCACAGCACTACTCCCAAATGGCCAGGTTGCTCCCTGTTCTCAACAGTCTCTTTCTTTCCTCATTCTACTAAGACCTGATTCTGCCATCCTAACTCCTACCAAGTCTCTCTGTCTGAAGTTAACTTCTGACACATAAACGTTTTGCCCAATGTAAGAAAAGGGATGGAGAATGATACTATCCTTACCGATCAGTGTTAATTATGGTTATACTTTCTTCCAAGAACAATTTTCTAACTTGAAAATTACCAACTTTTTTATTCTCTACAGCTACCTGTATTAGAAATATTTTCCACCACACATTAAGTGCCCTTTCCTATAATAACAATTAATTGCTCTATTTCTGATTAACAATTGCCATTATTTTTGCGTTGCAGCGAGGACAGAAAATGATTGGTGAGGAAAAGTATACAGAAAGAGAGTAAAAAAAGAGAAAGAAGATTTTGTATCCAAATGCTTTCCCTTATCCTTTCTGGAAAGCAAATTTGGCCACAAATAGATAAGGCAATTTTCTGCAAACATTATCAAAGAGCCGCAGTTCAACTGTCAGTTTAATTCCCAAGAAGAGTGTGGAGAAGTGAAAAGTAAAGGGATTTCAACTTTAACTTTGCAAAACATTTTGTCATCAATTACATAAGCATTTTAGAGTATGTAATACTCTAAAATATACTGCATCCCATCAGTTGGAGAAGTTAAGTGTTCCTGTGCCTCTGTGAGGGCTTTAAAATATCGTTCATGGTTCTGCAGAATTGACAGAGTCATGCTGCTCTTATCTGAAAACCACAACTCCTGATGTTCTTGTCTAATACAGTTTCATATCCACTTCAGTTCACACGTCTGCTAGGAACATATGCTGGCTGGCAGTCAGCTGCACTTTCGAAGCAACTGCTGGACACAGTATTTCTGCTCTACTCTCAATTGTTCATGGCTCATTAAAGAGATTTTCCAGCACTGGTACTGCACTAATTTAGAATTGTGTCAAGGCTGAATAAGCTCTGAATGGAACCCTCACTCTCATGTCCAAAAAAACCCTATGCTCAATGTTGTAATAGCAGCTGGCACTGACTGCAGGCACATAATTCATAGGGTATCTTGGGTGATAAGTTATAGTCATGAATAGGAATTTCAAAGTACTAGCAGACATTTAAGCACTTGGGAAGTTTTTCAGGTATGTTAATGTATGTCACTTTGACATCTTCAGGGATGAACACTTACTTTACTTTCAATTTGCTGCCTGTAAAATCCTAAATAAGAAATAAGCAATCAAAAAAAATTAAGCATGTCGTTATTAAAAGCAAACAATAACATTCCTTAATCAAATACCTGATATTTTAGTGGTGAATTGATTTGTGATTGGAGGTCCAAAGCCTTTAGCTGTGCTGGCTCTGATGGTAAAAGAGTAGGTAGTGCCAGGATACAGTCCAAAAAAAAGATAGTGTGTTTCATTTCCTAGCTTTGAGACTCGTCCACTTTGATTGGATAAATCTATTTCTGGGTCAAAGGAACTGACTGCTTTGTAGGTGATCTGCAAAAGAATAAGAAAGTTATAAACTGTCTTGAGCAGATGGACAAAGATTGCATCTTTATCCAGTAAACCCTTCTGATGTATGCGCTGTCAGACATTTTATGATAAGCTATCTCACTCTCTTTTTCTCTTCAAATCCTGAATCCCATGAAGGGACACAGAAACTCAGCTATAACTGGTGTGAGTTATTACTTTTATAGATACAGAGACTTAAAGGCAGCTAGATTACAACTCTAAAGGATGGGTTCAGGCTTACATTAATTCCTTCAAGATGTTGCCTTTCTTGTTATTTTTTGAATTCATCTTACCACAGGTTTTGATCAGCAACAGTAACAAAAACAAAACAACCAGCTAAAAACACATAAGCAAACAACAAAAGAGGTGGCCCCCAGTTCTGACTGGCTTGACTGTAATTACACTTTGCTCTGAATAAGATTATCCTTAGAAGAAGATAAGGGCAGCTTAAGGCAAATTTTTCAGAAAGTGGGTAGAGCTTATATTTTAGTCTGAAGCTTAGATATTGTAATTGCTAATTTGGAAATTTTCAGGTTATTAAATTGTACCTAGGTCAGATTCTCCTTCGGAGGAAAGGACAGATAAAATGTTAAGTAATATATGCAAAATGTATACTGTATCCTCCTTTCCTTCTTTGATTTAAACAGTATTTTTATTTTTCATTAGAAATATTAATATAAGTTCACAGCAAAACTTGATCCAGATTTTTTCTATTAATTACTAATTTCGATGCACTGTAATGAGAACTTAAAAATAAGAGATCCATTAAAAAAAATTAGAAATGATTCATCCCTCCTTTTTACTTATGAAGTTTCATTTGTATGTGAATACATATAATTCCAACACCCTTATAATATAAAGTGATAACTGACATTCTTTTCCTTGTATTTAATTTCACGTCACTCTAATTAAGAAGACACACAAAAAAATACTTACAAGCATGTTAGCGTTGGCATTATACACCTTTAACAATTATAATTTCCTAAAACCTCTGACAATGAAAACTGCTTTCCATATGACCTATTTAGTATAGAACCAATAAAGCACTGAAAGAAAGTAATAAAAACCTTAGATACCCTCTGGATAAACTATGATATTTTTTTACTTGACATAAGCAGATCTTCTACAGTTCCTCATCCATAAACTGAACTGAAAGCAGCTTAAAAAAACACTCAAACTACCCTCCCAATTTTAAAAGAAAACAAGACAGCACTACCAAACACTTAAATTTTTATCAAAAAGAAATTAATTTGCCCAATTTTCTTAAAAGAAATACGTATTGCCCAATAGAACTTCCCTTTCTGATGGTAAAAGTTGTTCCGTCTGCTTGCAGGCGAGTGGGCCACATCTTTTTTGGAGATTTAAAAGATTGGTTAGATAACAACATCGCAACCAAGTTTTGTATACACCTGACCTCATTTTGCAGCAGATACGTGCTCAACTAAATGAGCTCTTACAGCTCTATTCAACTCTATATGTTTCTATGATTCTTAACTTGTGTAAAAATAAAATAAAACCTGGATGTCAGGATGCTACATTCTCATAAATTCTTTTTTTTTTTTTTGTACAGCATTTAATCACTGGATAGGTTAAGTAGCTGATATTTCATAAAGAAATAAGTTCTTCCAGGCATCAGGTAGAACACAATAGAAAAAGGGGTGTTTTGCTTGGTTAAAGTGAACTTGCACTGTTTCTTTATTTTACTCCTACTTACAAGATACTCCTATTTTTATTTTTTATTTTTTGAAAAACTACTTTCTTAATTCTAGCACTGCTAACGCAGCATGGCAGTGACAACAAAAAGGCATGAGGGTCATCTTCTCACTCAATGTTGATTATTTTTATCAAATTTTGATGAAATCTTGCATAAAAGACTAACCCCTTTATTGCTTCAACTGTGGATCTGTACTGGTGACAGAGGAGTAAAATGGCATAAATGCATTTTTGTCACATAAATATTGGTAAAATAATTGTATTTGCACCTGATTTTACAGTAACAATAAATACTTCAATTCTTGATACTTTAACACAGTTTTTCCCACTGGATATACTTCAGGCACTAAAACCAAATGCTTGGCCCCTGAAAACAGATGAAGTTACAAGAATTTTAATACCACAGAAAGTTAAGAGTATTAAATGCTAGACAGCTGTGATTGAGCTTTCTCAGTGGGAGCAGGAACGAAGACCCAGGACTGCACATAAGGTATATGTGCCTAGAGCGATCAAGACCCTGGGACCTTCTCATGATAGAAACAGAATGGCATGAGTTGGAAGGGACCTTAAAGCCCACTCAGCTCCAACCCTGCTGTGGGCAGGGCTGTCACCCACTAGATGAGGCTGCCCAGGGTCCAATCCAACCTGGCTTTGAATCAATTGCCTTTCAGAGTCCAGTGTACTTTCAGTGAAAAGCAAAGTCTACAGTGGTTTCTGAAATACTTTTTAGCGTTCTGGTAAAACTGAATTCCTCAGTAGCTATGCTTTTTAGATCAGAACTGTTGATGCCTCTTTGTCCATGCTCTGGTCTGCTGTAAAGTGTAGGCAGGAGCTAGACACCTTACTTGTCATCCAGTGGGATGCAGAGCTGTGCTGGATGCATTCTCTTGACAGCACAAAGTCAGAGAGGGGCCCACTGAGATATCATGGATAGTCCAAATTAAACTATAAAACATAGGGGTCTAAATTTCACCTAACCTGCCTGAATCTTACTTTGTGTGCTACTTCAGTTAGATAAAATACACCTGAAGTATAACTGTTCATGTTTGGCCACCTCAATGGAATGAGCTGGCATCTTTAGAACAAAAAATGGTTTTGTTGTGTAAGTCTTGCTGTTATCTTTCACTTAGAAATTAATTAAATCAAGTTTCTGCTTTAAATGATTGCTTTGCTGTCTCCACCCCTGCTTTGAGGAGTGCAAGATAAACAGCAGTAGGAGATATCAGTATCTCTTCACTGTTAGAATGCTAGGTTCTTTTGATGTTCAGAGACTTGCTGTCCTGAATACCTTGGAAAGTTTGGCCAAGCTAGTTTTTCCAACCTCTCAATACACCTACACAACTCTGATTACAGCTGACGAAGTTATAAACGTATTTAAGAATGAGTTGCACATACACACTGTGCATACTCTTCAGCAATAAAGAGATGCACACGTTTATAAGCAGACGATCTGCCACTGTGTGTTTCTAAGTACGTGAAGCCAAACATCAATAAAAACATTAACACATTAACTAGAACATTCTGATCCCTGCAGATAGGCAATTGTTGAACTAGCTGGAAAGTAGTTAGCTTTATCAAAAATCAATCCATACTTTTTCATAACATTTTATCCTCTTACAATAAAACAGTTTTCAAAACAGTATCAATAGGTTATCATTCAATTTTACCTTTCTCTTACACCATACTTCATTTAGGTACTGTTTTTTTTTAAACAAAACATTTCAATACCAATTTTGTAGTAGGGTCAGGTAAGAGGCTTAACAGTGATTACTGTCTGACAGCTTAATCTGTGCAGTCTTTTGTCAATTTTTCTAAAAGGTATTCAGGCAGAGGTTCCATAAGAGGAAAAGCAGTGATTTTAGACATCTAACAACATATAATTTTGTTGAATTTGCATTAAAAATGCTAGATTTTAAAAAAATTATGCCTGCTTGTTTCTATTACAATAAGCTTCCCGTAATGAGTCTCACCTAAATGTGAAGTTGACTGTCATCACTGTGTTATGCCTCCTCTTTAAAAAAAAAAACAAAAAACAACACTAAGATCTGTATTTCAGTCTTTTAAATATTAGTTCCACATTACTAGGCAGAATACTATATCATTTGATTCTAAATATAGTAGTTTTGTTAAAGCTGATAACCCAATATCTTTCTTGAGACTTGCAGTAATCCATTCCTACATTACACATTTCATTTTACGACTTTGTAAGTGCTACTATCTTCAAAAAGAATATCCATTTTACAGAAACTGGGAAAAATACTTTCTTTCAGTTATGAACTAATTATGAACTTCTAAAAACCAATACAATACATGAAAGGAAAAACAAGACAAAACGCTTGTTACCTCGTACAAAGTAATCACACCATATGTTTGCGCTGGCTCTCTCCACTGAAGAAAAATCTTCTCTTCAAAGGTACTTCCTTGAATGGATTCAAGTGGTACAGCACTTGGGACTAATGTATAAAAAAAAAGAAAAATTGTATAAAAGCAATCCATCCATCACATTGAGACATGAGACATCAATTGTTGAGACACTGTTCATATTCCTTGGAATTTGTTAAACAGATCAGTTAATTTGTTAAACAGTATATAGTCATTTCTTCCCCATCTCCCTAAGTTAAACATCTCAACTGCATAGAAACTGTTGGGAAATTGCACCCACTATTACTTCCCCAAGACTGAAGCAAAGACCAGGATAGCTCAGCAATGAGAATGATTTATTTCACAAGATAGGGCCATTAAGGAAACTTGCGTCAGCTTCAGTATAAAAAGGAATTAAGTGAGGATCGTACTTTTCCAGTAAAATATTACTGATGAAAGAAAAGGACAATTCAACTTCTTTATAAGGAATTAGGTGATGTCTCAAGGATAAATTCTTGTAAATAAAACCTGTTAGTCATACCTTCCTATCAATGGTGTTACTGTTCTATACTGAAAGATATAAACATTTGTGCATGAAAATGGTAAAAGATTGAAGTAACAAGGTATTGTTTTAGCTTACTGAACTAGAATGTCTACCCTGGAAAGGTGAGTCACATTCTGCACAGAATGGTGATGCTCACTGACCATAGGTCAGATGCCCTTACACAAGGTGAGCATATAAAAATTCTGATGCAGCCAAACCAAAAACCTGATTTCATTCAAGGAATTCACCTTTCTTAAAGATTCTTTATTTATGAGAATGAACACTGAAGAGTCAGGAACATCAGAAGGGTCTGACACAGGATGTGTCAACTGCTCTCAGATTTCTACTACTTTTTTCTGTTTGTTCTACGACTACCTTATCCTAGAGTCAATGTCAATGTAAGGAGATGCATTAACAGCACATGGACACATATCTGCAATTTTATTTTTGTAACATCAGATGCAATGTAATATAAAAAAAAATCTTGAAAAATACACATGGTCCTGCTACAAAGCACTGATGGGTGAGCACTTTCACATGACATGCACGTGGAAACCCAATAAGAAGATAAACATTTTCCATATGCTAGAAGGTGGAAACTACTTGCTGCAACAGTTGAAATTACTCCTTTCTGAGATTTACTCATTTAGCTAAAGAATAGGAAGACCAACAAGAAAGTCATCTGGTGACTCCTTCCCATTGATGGTAGAGCATTATTCTCCTCCTCCTCTGTGCCTAAATAGTTTGAGACTTCATAAGCAAATCTCCCTATCTCTCTGCAGAGTCCCTCAGAGGAATTCCTTTGCCAAGGGGAAACTCCAAGGACACAGTGATAGTTTCTGAATTTGCTTACCAGTCCTACACGGACCAGCAAAATTGTGGCTCTAAGTGAAACTCTAAGTCTGAGCACTAAGCCTTGCTTCCAAGTAGGAGAGAACCAACAATATCCATTTGGAATCATAGGGGTAATAATTTATGTGTAAAGGGAGAGGAATTAAATATACTGCAAGTACGTTAGAAGTATGGCAAAACATGGTGATAACCCTATAAAATTACTTGAAGGCCATAAACTCTGAGCAGTTACGCTATCAGGGAGATCAAACACTGGAAGAGGTTGCCTAGAGAGGCTGTGGGATATTCATCCCTGGTAATACTCAAAACTCAACTGGACATGATCCCTGCAACACACATTATCACGTAACTTGAAAAATCATAATGATTATTTGGGTCACATTCCGTTGTTCTGTTGCACATAGATTTATGTGCCTCATTGAAAGTGTACAACATACTAAAACGTATTTTTTTAATACTTGCAAAAACACTGCAGTAAGAGAGTCATAGACTTTCAGGCTTGATATTTCAAAATTGATTACTATTATGGAAAGAATATTAAAATACTGTCCGAAGTATTCTCTGAACCACTGATGCTAGTTTTTGTCTTAGAATACTGTAAAGTTCCAGAGGGCCAAGAATGAACAAATACTACGTAAAATTTTAAAGAAAACACATGAATGATCCAGATATCAATACTATTTTTTTCATCCTGCAGTTGAACTAAATCAAAACAAGAGGATGACAGCAAAATTAATTTTAATTAAACACTTTTTATGTTAGCTGTGCTTGGTAAAATCTGTTACATTAGCAACTATACATTCCTAAATTGTTTAATTTATTCCCTCATATATTTTGATTAGAAATTAGCACTACACAAAACCATTACAGCACATATTTAATGATTTAATAGGTTTAAATGACACTCTTCAAGTATTTATTATAAGTGAAACTCATAATTGCTGAAGTTTTTTCTAGAAATCTTTCCAAAATGTCTGCAGTAAATCTATTATGGTTCTGGAAGAAAATACAAGACCACTCCTAGCGAGGCTGCAGACGTTAAAAGTGAGAGGAGAATAGATCTGTTATATAAAGCAATCCCAGTCATTAGATAAGGTTCCTTTAAACAGCAACAAATTGAAGATTCCTAAAAGCAAGGTCAAAGCAAAGGCACCCTTGTAGAGGGCACGAGGGAGCTATATACCTTAGTGCAAGGTGTTCTGAAAAGGTGGAACTGATTCCTGGTGCATGATCAATTCAAAAAGGAAGTCCCATTTTGGTACCATGGCTATCAGTATTCCAGTGAACACTTTGTGTGGACAATCACAATAATATCACAGAGGACTTGGATGCTATCATCTTTCCATGCAGTATTACTACAGCCTTACTGAGACTCAGTTGCCAGCTCCACTGCCCACACTTCAAAAATGAGACTGACAAATTATGTTATTACTCAAAATGAATGAGGCCTGAAAATCCCACTTCAGCTGAAAATTACCGAAGGGGAGGGATTACCTATATATTGTAATGTATATATACAAAACAGATTGTCTGGATAAGCAACCAACAGCATTCAGTGCTTGAAACTGCAAATCAGGAACAAATATTTAATGTTGAGTATATCACTCAACAGAAAAGCTTACATGAGGATACTGCGGATCAGCACCTGGACTTTTTTCAAATTGATACAGGAACTTTTAAGTGGCAGAACGTGGTTCAAGCAGATGTTATGAGCTTATTGAAGAAGTGATAAAATGTACAATGTTAGAAGTTATTTAAAAGACCATTATAATACTTTTAATGAATCCTTCATGGTCTTAAAATTGCTGAAAATTTGTTACAGACAGTGAAAGCAGAACATACAGAAAAACACGTCGACCATCAGGTAGGACACATATACAATGTATATGTAAGTACAGAAACTCACCATCTTCATCGGTTTGTACTACAAGTTCTTGGCTTTCTTTTCGTCCTTCAGGATTCATGAGTACTAGTTTGATGCTGACATTTGTGTATGGTGACAGATTAGTAATGGTGTGCTGCGGATGTGAACTTTCTGTATCCCAGCTTACTTCTTCTCTCACTTGCTCTTGTCCTCCAGCCTGGTAACGGTAATGGACTGTGAGGTTGTATCGATGGCAACGTGTGACATTATATCCAAACGGCTCCCAGCAAATAGTGATTTGCCTAGATTTGATCTCCACAACCTCTAGTTTCCGTGGCCCACGCATAGGATCTGCAAAATTATCAACATAATTCTAGTATGATTATTGAAGCACAATACAGCAGTGCATACTATATTATTCATATTATTACAGCAGTAGGTAAGTAGGTAACAGTAATAAGTTCTAAAGTTCTATATATATGACATATAAGTAGAAACAAATCCATTGCTTTACCTCTCATAGTGCAACTGACAAGAAAAGTATAACAAAAAATCAGAAAAAAAATCAGAGGAAAGGAGAAAGAAGTGTCTCTGGTGAAAAATTATGAGCAAACAAAAAAACAGGAACTTTTCATCCTCAAACTACAGTTTAAATGCTGTTTTCTCTTTTTACCTCTCTTAACCTCTGTTTACTCTTTTTACAGATGTTGCTTGCAAAAAGTAACTGCAATTTTGTTTACAAATTCATGTGTTAACACTTCTAAAGCAAAAACCTTCACTTAAGCAAAATAAGTATCTAAAAATAAAAGGTAATTTTAGAGAGAACTTGCATATATATAGCGATTTTCTCCCAGGATTGTTTATACAAAGAAAAGTGTTAGGCGTTTCTTCAGCTATTTCTTATTCATTTGGTTTTAAGTTACACTGAATGCAATTACTCAATCTCTACTTGGCCAGGACATTAAGTTTATATTCTAATTCCTTTAGAATGGTCCATAGGGCTCTCTTCCCATAAACACTAGTTGTTAGCAGCTGTTGCTTTTTCTTTCTTTTATTTTCAACCACATCTAAAACAGTGTAAATACCTGTTTACAGTAGTGGTTTAGTAAAGAACCAAAAAAAAAACAGACAGAAGGTATGTCAGCCATATCTTACTGCACCTGAACTCTCCTACAGAACTCTTAGCTGATAACCAGATGTAAACGACATCTAACAAAACCATACCAAGAACTTACAGCTATCTACAGAAACAGGAAGTTTTTCAACAATTTAATTATCCAACCACTGTTGTTGATGAAGTTAGATTTTCTCAATTCCTACTGGTCCCAGCAATTGAGTTACACAACTGAAACCAAACTTCCACCACAATACAGCTCAACCACTGAATTGGCAGGCACCCCACATTTTCAAAACAATGTCATTAGTAGAGCTATTATACATATTTAGCAATAATCTGTTTGTTTTCATATTGGAGCTCTCAACAAGATTAAAGACAATGTCTGGTTTTATCCATTGCTTCACTAGTTAAATGCTTACAGGACTTTTAATGAGCTAGAAGCCTCTTACACATAAACAAATTAATATGCATCTTCCTTCTTTTATGTTTATTAATCAACATGTCTTCACTAGGAATGTTCTAAACAATTTACACAGGACTTCATCTTTTTACTTTTTAATAAAATCGCTGCATGCTTAAAATACTTGTTCAAAGATGTTATTCATCTTACTTCCTTGAAAAAAAGGTGTTAAAAAATGCTTGTTCTCTGTACATCTACAAAGCAGGGTTCTTCTTTATTTTTTCTTTTCAAATCCTCCAGCTTCTTTTTTTTTTTAATTAACTGCCACTACCCAAATGTGTTGATCACCAGTGTATAATATTTCCCAATTGGTGACAAAATGCCAAAATAAAACAAATGCGGTAACATATCTAATCCTAGTCTCTTTTCTGGTGACCAGACTAGTGAAAATTTCCTCACAAAGGACAAATTGGTGCAGTCATTTACTTGCTTCCAAACTCAAATATCTCAGATAAGAAACCTGATGTTTGGGTTATTTTCTATTGCTACAACAGTTAAGATTAATGAGAGGCAAACCTCAAAGACCTGAGAGTTTCATATATTCCTTAAGCATTTACTTCTGCATAATTCAGACAGAAATCTCGTGAAAAAGGAGTTTTCCTATTTATGGTTTCATATCAGCTTCTAAGCATTTCTTCATTCAGGTGACACTACAAATAGCAAAGGGCACCTGATTGGTATTGTGGAACTGTACTGCCAGCCGGATGGGCTAAATAGGACTAGAAAATCAACAAAATTAAGGTGACCCTGACACACAACATTAAGCAGTTGAACAAAGCTCATAGCTCCAAGAATATGGATCAGCCTGCTTAGTTTCATAGTATGCACATCAGAAAATTCACAGGGGAGCTGAGAAATCTTTTTTATTAGAGTCATAAAACTAATTCATAGCATTTGAAAAGTGAAATTAAGTGGCTATATAAAAAAAAACTGGATCAAAACCTATCCAAGATTTCTGCCCAGGAGGAAGATATTCTTATGTCCCATTTTCTTAGTAAAATGTACAAGTTAGCCCTCTAGTTAAATCTTGGAGCCATTGCTACGAGAATGGCATGCATGTTCTTACTCTAACAAAACAGACAAGGGAATAAAGAAACTGGACTGTAAAAGCTGGAAACAATACAGCTTTCATTGATATTCACAGGATAAAGTTCATCAGACAAGGCAAATACCCTGGACGCTTTGGTTCCTGACTTGATTCTGCAATCCAGAATATCAGATAGTAACACAGTTTGTGTCTGTTTCTCTCACCATTCATTCAGAGATGATGCAGCTGGGAGGGCCCTAATGACCCCTTTGTGGGACAAGTAACCCAGCCCATGCCAGCACTTATGTGGAAAGGAGAAAGGGACAGGTAGGATAAAAAGAACTGGGACAGAACAAAGAAAGACATTTAAGGAAAAATAAAGCAAGATCTTTTTTGCACAGGGTGGAATAACTGCTGGTTTATGGTGGACACCCACTGAGAAAGTGAGGTTGAATGTTCCAAAGAGGTCTGTCCATGAAAGAACCTCTGAAGATACTGGGCTGCACACCAAAGAATGTACCCACTTGGTTTCCTCAATCTCACTTTTAAAGTCTCAAATTGACCTGGTTAGAAGAATATGTGCTTTATTATTCTTTTCATCAAACAAACCTGAATTCCTGAATTATCACTACGTAATTTGCATCATTTTATTTTTCTTTCCAATACTGCAGGTCTTTGATTATGAGATAGGACTTCATTACAGACATCAGGCTATTAGCGCTAATCTCCTCTGTAGACTTGAGTTCTCAGTCATAACAGATCTGCATGCTCCAAGTACGCAACTGTTTTCATTTACAATTAGCTAAGGAGGAACAAGATGAAGGGAAAAATGTTTACTTTTAATCAAAAGAAAAGGCTAAGGTAACAATGGGTTTTTTTGATTAAAAACATGTTGCTAAAGACAGCCACGAGAAACAACAATTTCTGTAACAAAAGCTGGGGAAAAGAACTCCACCTGCAGAGATGTTACACAGCTAGATCTCTCCCCTCACTCTGCAGTTCTCCTCATAAACAGATGCTCTGTTGCTCCTCAGCATCTCAGCTATTTTCTTCTGCCTCACTGCTACAAATCATGAGGCAAACTGGGAAAATGAGGCCTACCAGTTCATAAAGGAAGTGGTTGTCCTCCCAGAGGAGAACACTGCCTGTCATGCCTGAAGCTTTGCCAGGTAGTTCTTACCAATTCCCCTGACGGTGCCTGCAGCATTTTTCCTACTGCTCTCCTCCTGCCAGCTTCAGCAGGTATCAGGCAGTGAAGTCTGACAGTTGCAGCTCTGACCTGAGGGACTAGCAAGCCTGGTTCTAGCCTCTGGCACTTTAGCATCCCATTTAATCGGTCATCTTGGCTCCTTCTCTGCTCCCCTCTGTTTTCCTGAGAATATGGAGCAGAGACTGACAGATAGGATCAATTTCTATTGCAGCTTCAATTCACAGCTCATTTCTCTGGAACATCACATTTACCTCTTACTACAGGTACAATGCTTTATCAGAAACTCGATTTCAAAATCAGAGAGACATTTAGGTATATTTTTAGCATCCTGTCATTGATCATCGAAATGTGGTTTCAGAATGACAGCTCAGACTGGAAGCTTTCTCTTCTCACCATAGACTTTCCCCACAGATTTACTGAAATGAGAGCAAGACACAAGTGGTACCAGGACTTCTGGCCCCTCTGTGATACGCCAGTAGCAATAGAGACCTGATATGTGTTGGGTACCATCCAAACGATAAACCATTGTGTTCAGATGGCTCCACCTGAACATGGTTCAGGTGACTGTCTCAAAAAGAGGATGAAGACTTTATTTCTTGTCTAGGCAAACTATTAATGTGGTATTAACATGGTTTAGCTCTGTAATAACTTTCGTGATTTAAATTCCAGATTGGTCTCTATTACCTTCCATAGGAAGTAAAGGATGAATGAAGTAAAGAAAACATGTAAACATTTACAATGAAAACAGAATCATCTGAGATTTAAGATATTGCCTATCACAGCTCTTTCAAGTAAAATTAAAACAGTGTTAATTAAATGTACCTATATGACATCCAGGATCTCCTGGCTTTGTCACAATTTCCTTAACATCTTGTCACATCAATTCCTTATGAGATAAATGGGGGTCACAGTAGTCTAGCATCAGTGTCACTGACACATGTAATTTCCTAAATGTTTGCAAATAACTTGCCTACTACAGCGATGGAGTCCATAAGCACACTTAAGACTTGATTCTGTCTGCTGAATCAGGGCTACACTTGATTGAGCAGACAATCTGAGATCCTTGTTTTGTTTCAAACATGAATACTTGTGTGTTAATTCAAACACATGCTTTAAGAGTTCACCAGCACTGGCAAAAGTGATCAAGCTGTCAGTTCACTTTACTGAATCTGAAGTATCTTCCAGGAAAACACAAAAGAGAAATGCTGATGAGGAGACTGAAAGTTCCCTTCTTCCTGCAGAGAAACTAACACTTTAAACACTTAAACATTTTTTAAGAATGGAGATCACAACTCTTACTTTTCATGTATTTACGCACACTGTATTTCATCCATGTTTCTCCTTACTTGGAATAACTCCACCTGCAGAGGTTATAAAGCTAGACTTCTCTACTCGTGCTACAGTTCTCCAGACAAGCAGAAACCTTGTTGCTTCCCAGCAGCCCAGGTATTATGTCTCCAGGATGTACAACGTATGGTAATGTTGCTTCTTCTATAGGGGAACAGCCTTATGAGACAGATGCTATCAAAGTAACAACACTTGCCCATCTTTTAGAAAAGAAATCTCAAGATTTGTGCATCTACAGGGAACACCAAATAAGAAAGTAGGCAAACTGTTTTACTTCTTTGGCTTATTTGATTATATTCAATTTATACATGGCTGCAAACAGTGTGAGGTTGTTTACAAACCTGAAGTATTTTGTGAAAGATCACATTCAACTGCAATGGAATGACTTTATAGTATTGTAATTATGTTTTCTACAAGCCCTTCAACACCAGATTGAAATTCAAAAAGAGCTTTATTTTACTCGAAATATCACAACTGAACAAATCTGCTAATAGATCAGAGTTTTTCAGCTTCCAATATACCAAAAACTGCAGAATGTGGAGAGGAAACAAACAGTGGGCAAGATTTTGTGTGGTGTAATGTCACAGATTTTAAAATATATGCATATTTTAGCAAAAGAATTAGTGAAATCCAAGTCCTAATACGATGCTGCTGATGTCATTGCCCTGTTGAGTCCAACTGTCTTGAAGTGAAACCAAAGACTGTGCTACCAGTGTGCACAAAGCTATTAAGGATCAAGAAACAGACTCCAAGCAAAGAAGGGCATGTTAGTGGCTGGTCACTCCTCTCATCTAAGAACACAGCATGTTCTGACAGCAAGCAACAAATGTTGAAAGCAGCAAAGAATAATTGAGAATTTGTGAAATCTTGAAAACATTAGTTCCATCTGCCAATCTCTACTTCCTTTCACAGAGCAGTCATGGAAATTAATAGCAATGGTTACTGAGATTATTCAAGTAAAAGAAAATGACTGAAGAGATAGCCAGCATCTCCTGGAGAGATTCCAAGTTATTGTACTCCAAATTCTTAACAGTCTTTCACTGTTACTTGCTAATAGCATTTCCAAAGGAACATGCCCCTCCTTCTGCAAAAATACACGACTCCCGCAGAAAAGCAGCTCTTACATCAGTCTTCTTAAAGTACTTCCCGACATTTTAAAAATGCTGGGATTCAAGCCCTGCAGAGCCTCAGAGCTAATGAGAGAAAGAGCTATGACACAGCAAAACTTAACTGGTGGTCACCTGCAACCCAGACAAGAGGGGAATAAACAGTTACACATACGCTTTTCTTTCTCCTTGTGTCCTACTGTAAACTGTATCCTTCTGCAGTCAAAATGCCACTGAAGGAAAACAAACACAAGAACATTGGTACCCTGAAGTTTTTTACCCTGCTACCTTGAGCAGTAGCCTCTGGGGATCCCTTCTGTACCCTCCCAAGTCATTCCAGACTTAAGAGCACTGAGGGCCATTGTATTATATAACAGTAGTATTTCCCTAGTTCATATAGGTACAAAGAAACTGAAGTCAAAACAAACAGGAGGTTACAAAGTATCATCAAAAGCAGTAGAAACCTAACTCTCAGTCTCATTTCTGACCCACTAAAACCAGCAAGTTCAACATGGGGCCTGCGGTCCGCACGCGGCCTGTCACAGTTGGTGCTGTGTCCCACCCCGCGCTGCCCAGCCATCATGGTGGTGGCTCTGCCTCACAGAGCACCCCAGCCCTGGCCACGCACCCATCACTCAGCAACAACCAAACATCTGTGTGTAACTGGCTCTGTCTGAGCTGTGACCAGGACACCGGGAGGGAGCAATGCAGTGCTGACACAAGTTATGGCAAATAATTTTATGCATTTTGATACATTGGCTAAACATAGCTCTGGGAACAGTGAAAAACATGTAGCCTTGCCTTCTGTTTTGATAAAGGTATTTGAGAATAGGTTTCAAGATTGCCAAAAAAATCATCAATTTTTTTGGTATATCTGCAAGTCCATTTTCAGTTGACATAAATATATTACCTGCGAAATTTCAAACAGAATGTATGGAGTTGCAATGAGATATTCAACTCAAATAAAAATTTGATCATGTCTCTTTACGCGACTCCTATAAGCCCCATCTTATCTGAGAAAAATATCCCTCACTGCATGCCTTATTTATGTCATCACTTTTTGGCAGTAAGTACATTTGTGAACAACTATTTTCAAGGATCAAGTACAGAAGGAGTAAAATTTGATCAAAAACCTCTGACAAACACCTTGAGAACTCACTGAAAATTGCAATCACTTCCATCAAACCAGACTGATGCATCAGTTTCACAAAAAAAGAAGTCAAATATCCCACTAGTTCCATGTTGTTTTTTTTTGTCTTTCAATAAAAATATATTAAAAAGTTTTGTTAGTTATATGTGCATTAACTATATTATATATTTTATATGCAGCCCAAGGCAATTCCTGTTCACTCAATGCAGCCCAGGCAAGCCAAAAGGCTGGACACTCACACACTAAAACAAAGCACTCGATTGATTTTTCTGTACTTTGTAGCCAGAATTGGATAGTTCCAAAACGTAGGATCTTAGAAAATGCTAAAACGCATATTTATAGCTCACAGAAGTAAAATGAGCAGGCAAAATTCTTAAAATAAGACAGCTTGAATCCTCACTCATTTCCCCTCAAATTCAATTGTGAGACATGGTAGAGGTCTCAATTTTCCAAGAAGGATCAGAAGCACCAATATGGGCTTATAACCGGAAGAATTCTTTCTGTGATATTTCTAGCTTAAACACAAGCTAAAAATGCACAAATTCTTGGGACGGAACCAAGACGTTGAGCTAATTTCAGAAGATTCATTGAAAGCACATCCTGATAAGCATCCAAGGCATCAGCTTACAATTTACAAAAAATCAGTATAGCTGTTTCTTGAAACCAGACAAGGCCTTGGATCTAAGCTTTTAGCAATGTACTGTCACAAACACAGGATACAGAAACATGAATGAGTGATACAATCCTGCATGAGGACATCTCTGTAATGTTTCCAGCTCTTATTCTCCCACTCATGGCTATACATATCCCATGAAACTACATCTTGAGATCGGAATTCACAGTTGCAAAATATTGGTCTAATCATCATTAACACCCTTTTAAAGTTGGTAGTATTTTTTAAATATCAGTTTCTACACAATGTTTTCTTTCATGAGAGAGCTGATATGAACTTTTCACTTCATAATAAAATTTAAATCTGAACCAAAGCAAATTGAGTTGAATACTTCTTTATGTTTTTGTCATTTCACAGGTATACTCTAGATGGTGAGTCATTTAAATTCTAATACATTGAAATAAGGAATGAAAGAAAAATAACATTGGATATATTTTTGTCAAATTACCCACATTACATGATTACTCCTCCACAATCAAAATCAGATTTTAAGTATGAATGATACAAACAAGATAACATTCTGAATCTGCAACAGAGATTTTAGTTGCTTGTTTAAAATGACATACCTAGCTATTCAGTAATCACTTTATAATAACCCCTTTCATTTCTAAATCTACTTAGCCATCAGCCAGTAGTGAGGAAAATGCTGGCAGTGGATTTTACAACTACACATTAGTTTTACATTTCATGACAAGCTAATTCTAGAGAGTTCGAAAGACAGACAAGCATGTGTTCTTAAGGTTTCCTTTCTTGCTCATGAAGGAAGCATACAGCTAACGGAGAAATGAAAAATAAAGGAGTGCAGACATACTTGTCACTTCACACAAACAGCAATGACAATTCATCCCAACTTCACCCCAGGAACCTCAGTGAGTATATAAATCAACAACAAGGGAAAAACTGATAAATACCTCTCACAGCAAATTAAGAATTACTAGGGTAAGATGGCAAAGGAATTGCCTCTCTCTGGTAGATGCTACCTTTGGTAGATATAGCTTTGGTAGATACTTGGATCAGAACAATCTTTGAGGAATACTAAAGTCAAATGACTTTTGTGGTGTAAATTGTCTCTTTCAGCTGAATCTGTTGTAGTCTTTTAAGCCTTTTTCTGAGTTGACCGCATGGTTGTTTTGCAGTGCCATCACTGTCCCTTACTACCACGCATCCATTCTCACCTGATCTGACACATAGGTACATATTATCATCATTTGATCAGATGTGTACCTCCACAGTCATGGCACCCTTCAGAAGATGGTATAAGTAGAAGATTTCTAGACTGATTTATACAGCCTACAAAACAGATGCTGCTCGTATTTGGGAAACTAAACACTTCAGAGGAAGCTGAAGGCTTGAGGAATTGCTCCTGCAGCCACCCTATGCATCTCCTTCACAGTTACCGAGCAGCAGCACTGTCTTCCTTGAACACGAAACCATCTGTTAATAAAGGGTCAATAAAGAAACTTTTAGATACACTAAGAGATGGTGCAGGTGGCTGGCTCACAATTAAGGAAGACATTTATGCATCATTAAGCATATTCATGAGAACAACAGACATAATTTGACTGTGCTCAACGAACAGAAAAGGGAAATGGCATTAACATAACATACATTTCTCCACCCAGTGGTCTAAAACAGGGAACCTAGGGGAGCAGTAAGAACACTTGGAAGTTCTGGTGTGAGGGAAAAATCTTTTGCTAGCCTACTTACCTGGAAATGGCTAGAGTATCTCTTTGAGACTGTAGTACAACAAATTGTATCCTTCAAACACTAACACGGTATGTGTATTCTTGTACAGTAAGTGCCCTAATCACCTTCTGATTGTCACTAATATCAATGACAAAGCACGCAGTTTGTTCTATTGCGCCACACAGTATGTTTGAACTCATTACATTTTATGGTACAGCTTCCTGAGTTGCCCCAGAACTCACCTAGAAAAAAGAAGTCATTGTGTAAATTAGTGAAGGTTTCAGCTGCTCAATACCTGCCACGAAAGTAGAATCCCAGAGACTGTTTATTATGTCGTACAAAACAATAAATGGGCAATGCTGTTCACAGATCAGTCAGAATAAGATGTAACAGTGTGTTCTGGTTATCACCGTGGCCTATTGCTACTGACAAATCACATTAATTCAGAGCCATTACATACAGTGGTGTTAGTGGAATTGAGGATTTAGGACAAGCCTTTATTGAACCCAGATGACAGGACTCCACAGTCATATAAATCTACGTAAAAGAGAAAATGCCACCAATCAATGTTACTCGTCTAAAAAGAATATTTGCCATTCTTTCTAATCTGACATGTGTAATCAACCTTAACCAAGCGATGTAAAGCGAGATCCGTTTTGACAAATAACTCTCAAATGCATAAACCTGATAAATGAATCAGATTCTTTGTATCAACCGGTAGGATAAAATTTGAACTTACATAGATGTCAGAAGGGAACAAGATACTCTGCCTTCCTACTACACAATTAGGTGCTAGTTACTATTAACTATTAACAAATAAGAGGTAAGCACTATAAAGTTGAAAAAAATCACCTTCTAAATTAGAGACGAGATCTTTTTTCCAAAAGAAACTCATATATAGTTCTGAGTCAGTCTGGATACAACATTTAATACTCCTCAGGTTAAGCCCATTCTCAGGACTTTTCTAGGAGCTTCAAACAAGTTGGAGGAATTAGTAGCTACCGAGTGAAAGAAGGTGCTTTTCCCTCCACCAGTCTAAGCTGCTGACTTTGTACACTGCCAATAAAGAATAAATTGAACTCTTTATTTCTCAAGCTAGCTCAGAAGAGAATAGTAACTTACTGAGACTTTCTTAAAATAAGGAAAATACAAACTACTCTTGTGTTATTAGGATAACTCATTCACTGTAAAAAGCAAACACAAGCAAATGTACTTGCTGATTAAGTGAATTTATGCTGCTATACTTCACTTTGAAGAACAGAGGATATCAGCCCGTACTTGCTTCTGATGCATTTGCAACAAGGAAAGAGACTTCCACTGGAATAAAAAGGAGAAGAGCTGAGAAAAAGGGGCAGAGTGGATGGTGAAGTGCTTCAAATTAAACTTCTTTCACCTTATAAGGTTTAGGAGAGTCCTCGCATTCCCAGAGAAATGCATATAGCTACAACCTAGATATCAGCCTCAGATGCAGAGATATGTAATGCTACAACAGAGTATTATGGAGAAAAGATGGTAATAAACTTGCTTTTTCATAACATGCATCACAGGTTAGTTAAGTCACGCTTTATTTCAAGGCAGTCTTGTGCCTGTGTTGTTGATTTGCTTTCTCTAGTCATAAAGATTAAACATTTATCAGGACTACTTTCCCCTACATTGCCTGCAGCCTTCCCAGCTTTAATCGCTACAGGTCACTTTGCAGTTGGCTATGTCCTTCTGCTTCCTTCCCTTCTTCTAGATTCAGTCCTGTCAAATGGACTAAAGAGTGCCTGCGTTTACGCCAGAACCATAAATGACACAGAAGAACACAAAGCAGCCATCAAATATTTAGGAAAGCAGAGGTTATAGGAGGTTGTTAAACTTCCTGCCACCTTAAGTGAAGGGGCCAGGACTGGACCCATTTAATGGGGCAGAGATAGGCACTGGCTTTACTGTCAAGACACAGGCCTGCTCCACAGGCCACTCAGGAGCCCCAGATCACAGCCTTAACACACAGCTCAAAGAAAACATAGAGGACATGACTGACAAAAGTCCACCAGAAAGAAGCTGGTGGGGCAAATTACGGAGCTGCATATGACAGCAATTACATAAGTCTGAAATCTGTCTAATACTATCACCAGTGACCCAGGATTCAAAGTCCATTAAGCGTTGTTTTTTCCAATTGAACTGAACTAATGGAAAATAATTGCTACTCTGAAAAAGGTCATACATGAGATAATAGAAAAGCAAGTGCTATACAGTCACTATTTCTACTTTACTCTAATTTGAATTCATGAATTGCTGACATCTGTTAGAAATCATACAATTTTCTTTCAAGCATAGAAGTTTCTATGCTTGTAGGTTTTTCTATGATTGTAGGTTTTCCCGTATTGGTATCATGATTGTGAAAGTAAAAAATTCAGGATAATATTTTACATGGAGTCATGGAGTGCTCAGGTATCCATCTTTAAGAGTGCTTTTCACAAATAAATCTGAGAAGAGAGTAAAAAAGAAGGAAGAAAATCCCAAAGCCATAAAAAGTAACATGAACTTACAACATCTAAAAACCAAGAGCTGTTGGAGTTCTCTGTCACAGAATATCCACAAAGCTGTCCTTATTGCAAAATTGAAGTTTTAAGATAGTATAATTTTAGCAAATAGGAAATATTCAGAAAAACAGAAACCACACACTGATTTTTTAAGTACTGAAATTAGCATTTGCATGAGAGCAAATGTAAGCTCTTATTTGTAACTCAGAATTCAACTATAAGAGATAGCGACAATGGAAAAGCTACTGCCTTTGCATCTGCAAAATAGTTTAGGAGTTGAGAATCTTGAATTATGATGCTTTTTTTTTTTTGTCAGTAATTTACATGCACATAAAAATGGTTTGCTCGATTTAGTGCACATATGCACACAAAATCTAGAAATATTCCTATGATGTATCACCAACTTAATCCAGAAGTTTCTTGACAACCAAGCTGCTGCTTTATGGTTGTGCAAGTCTGCCAGTAGCAGAACTGCATTTTAATACAATTTTTCTTAGTAGGAACAAATTTCATTGACTTGTAAATGAGATTAAGATATTCAGACCTCCATTTCTTGTAGATAATCTGAAAAACCAGAACATAACTATTAATAAGATGTTATAAACATTGATTGCTGTTGGTATACTAGTTAGCGCACACACTCTGGCAAGGTCACCCTGGCTGGATCTCAAAGGTCAAACACAGAGACAAGTTGGAAAAAAAAAAAAGAAAAATGACAAAGACAATATAGCAGAGATCTGAAGTCAAAAGCAGCTCATTTGCTCATCTGCCCCATCCAACCCATCAGCTACAGTCTATGTGAGCAGTTACTATTCACACTGGTAATATGGCTTAATGAATACTGCACTGGGGATTTTGGAGCTTCAGCTCAGTTTCTGGCTTAGGCACTTGCCTCTGGAAGATTGTAAAAATCCCGCTCAACACCTGCAATTAGAGTAACAAAATCCTCTGTTTGTAAAACACTTTGATATTTATCGCTTAGTGGCATTACATCAGAAGAAGATATTACTATTATTTCAGTATGCTCTGAAAGTTAAAAGGAAAGCAACACGGAACTCAGCACACCTCTGGCTATTCTAGTGCTGAGGATGTTCGCCAACTCATACAGTCATGCTGAAGCGAAACATCAGCAGGCACTGTTACTTCAGCCTGCTTCACTAACACATGACTTCAGGAATGCAGACAAACAATTCAATGCTTTCATTCAAGACAAACAGGGGAGTTACCAGGTTCTTTTGGCTGTTGGTGCTCAGGCACTGGCAGGGGGTTGCAGGGCCCCTCTGTGAGACAAGGCCAGAGTCAACACCCCCACCACAGGCAACAGCTGGGCCCAGCTGACAAGATGGTAGCATCTTGGGGACAACTTACTTAAGAAAGATCAAAATGCCCCAGCTGCATGCCAGAGATGGGAAGCAGAAAAAAATAAGTGAGAAAAACAGCCCTGCAGACACCAAGGAATGAGAAAAAGAAGGAGAGGAGGCACTCCAGGCACTGCAGCAGAAGTTCCTCTGTAGCCCTGGAAGACACCATGGTGGAGCAGGTACTTCTCTGCAGCCCACGGAAAGGACTATGCCAGAGCAGAGATCCATACTGAGTCCCATGGAAAGGGCCCTGAAGAGAAGATATCCACGCTGCAGTCAGTAAAGGACCTCACTCTGAAGGAGGTGGATATTCTTTGAAGGACTGCAGTCCATGGATGACACCATGCTGGAGCAGGGGAAAAGTGTGAGGAGGCAGGAGCAGCAGAGAGGAGCTGTTATGGACTGACCTCAACCCAGCATGAGGGGGGACATGCAGACAGAGAAGCTGGGAATGAAGGACTGAGGAAAAGGGGGTGGGGGAGGGAGAGTGAAAGGGAAAATGCTCTTTGAATTTGCCTTTGTTTCTCACTACTCCAATGTATTTCAACTGGCAACAAATTAAATTAGTTTTCCCCAAGCCAAGACTGCTCTGGCCGTGACGGTAATTGGTAAACTATCTTTCATTTTTTAATGCTGACCCACAAGCTTTTCCACCTTATTTTCTCCCCCCATCCTGTCGAGAGGGAGCAAGAAAGTGACTAGGTAGACACCTGTCAGCTGGCCAAGGTTAACCGACCACATATGGGTTTGGTATACTGAATATTTAGGTCTGATCCAGCTAAAAGCGAGTGTTCCCTGAATGAAGAATACAGAATCAAGACCTCCGTGAATAGTAGACTGAAATAGACAAAAAATTTCGCACTATAAAAGACTTTTCGTTTCATTTTTGATGAATTCACACTGTATTAAGTACTGAAGCAGAAAGCAATCATCTTAAATTGTTGTATCAGCAATAGCAGCATGTAACCATGGTAATTAAAACAATATTATTTTTTTGAATTACAAAGGCTACTCAAGACATATAAAAAGGAAGTATCCAAGAAAGAACGTTTTTCTTCTGATAACTACATTTCTGATAGTCTGCAAAATTATTAAAGACAGACATTTTTTACTCCCGCTAAACTAGTTGAATATGCTTCAGAATTATGATTTCAGTTATGAATTAAACTAAACAGGGAGGATGCATGAGCAGAACTTTCCAGGAGCCTTTAAGCACATCACTGTTAGATCTCTGATAGAATGTTTTAACCAAGATTCTCCTTCTCTGTATTTATATTGATTTCACTACCTTAGTTTATATTCCTAAGTGTCCTAGTGCAGGACAGTTCACAAATTAAAAATAACATATAATAATCAGGTGTTTTTAGAATTACAGCAGAAGGTCCTCACATGACTTAGAAGCACTGAGCTCCACTTCAGCCCTTTCAATGAACACCTCCATTAAGAATATAGATGAACAGGAAGTTGGAGAGACTGGTCCCTCAGTCCTTGCTCAGGAGAGAAGAAAAAACCTGGTAGGCTACACCATGAAACTGCTTAACTGGTAATTTATGTTACAATTACCTTTGGTAATTCCTGTGGCCATGCTTAGTGAAAAGCTTCACAAAAGATGCTTAGATGCTCAGTGAGAGCTGTCTGTGATAAGAACCAGAAGTGCCAAATGTCTCATCAGAAAGCCTGTTCTCAGTAGTAGTTGGTAGTTTAATTCAGCAGATTCAAGACACACGAAGAAACAGCAGAATAAAGGCTGTTTATTTGAATTGGACTTTGGCTCAAAATGTCACCTGTCACTAGAGGGAAGTACTGTACGTCAATGCTATAGGTAAAAGACCAAAACAGATAGTGTTTGCAATGTCACATTACGTCTTTGTAAAAGGGCTTTAAAAAGACAAACAAAAAGCTTTAAAGGCTGAAAATATGATTATGGAGATTCTACCTTCTACAGAAGGAAGTCTAAAGCATAATGATGGCATCTATTTTTCCAGTCTCTGTCAAATCACCTTCCCAAATTTTCTCTAGATTTGCAAAAACAAGTCTAAAAACACATACAAGAAGTTAGTTACAAATGGCAGAACCCTTGGGAGGCTTCTGGCAGCTTCACAAGCATTAATCATGATCCATATACAATAGCACTTCCTGTGAATTCACATAAAATAAGGCAATAATTCCATCTATGGTTTCCAATGTCATGAAAAACTGACTCAAGTTTCAATCCTGTTATTTATGTTGCTAGAAACTCTTGATAAAAGTAAACCCTAACGTTAACAACGATGGACACAGCATTTCTTACAGTGTCTTCAGCAGACCACTCGATTACATACAGGACTGTGTGTTCTTGAAACAATATTACTCTGAGTACAAAGAAAAAGCTCTTTAAGACTACAGTAAGTGTACCCATCTGCTTCAGCAGAACTTGCAACTCAGTTCAAATTTTAAAAATAGAAACTGTTAACTTGATCTTAATGTAAAGCTATCTCTTAAGTCAAGAGGGAGGCACATGGCCACCAAAATAAATATAGCAATAGAAAGGAGACAGCGGGATTAGGTGCATGGAGGCTGTCCTATATAAACACAAAAATACTTTATTCTTGCCTGGGGCACTGTTTGAAATGTCCTGGAAAAAAATTCCTAAAAGCTGGTTTGAGCTTCCTCCATTTCCTTTAATGAATGAAGAGCACCCTGAAACATTCTGAAGGCAATCAACCAAAACAGCCTAACACAGCTCCCTGACTAACACCCAGTAATAACAATAAAGATGACCATACAAACAAAAAATTCCATTATTAAAACTTAATTACTAGTCAGACAAATGCCAGCCAGTATCACAGACACCACTAAAGATCATAAAAAACATTTTCTTTTTATTTGCAAAAATGAAGAGATTTTATTGTTTGTCAATAAAGCTGTAGAAGTGCACAAACAATGCTGGTATTGGTCTTAGTGCTCTTGCGATTATCTTGTGTATGACCTCAGTACCAGATTTAGAAGTAGGTGTAGCTTTCTGTCTTATCAGTACAAAAATTTAGTATGGGATGTGCAGATCTCTCTCTCATATGTAAATATGTTTCTGCATGTATTTGAGTCTGGCAGTCTGTGTGGCAACATTAATGATTTATAAAACATCTACATATCCAAAAATCAAATGAGGCAATGTCAGTACATTCATTCTTATTTTGAACTCTACGGTTAAGTAAGATAGAAAAGTAATACACTCAAAAATTGAATATCCTTGGCTAATTTCTTGAAAACAGTCAAAACAGCTCAAAAACAAGTTGCTGTTTCATTGAAATAGAACTGGATAATTCTAAGAGCTCTGGAAAAAAAAGAAAAGTAAAACCACAGACTGTTTAAAGACGCAAACTGGAGAAAAGCAAAGAGGGAATGAAATCCGGACAGATGTTAGCATAGCAAAATTCTGCTCTTGTTAAAAGCAGTTTCACAAACTAAAGGACAGGAGGATGCAGGTTCTTGACTCTCATCAAGTTTTCTTTTCTGATCAGCAATGGTGATAAAAAATGGTGGTTTCAGGCCATTCATACGACAGTTTATCTACAGAATTGTCCTAAGACCTTACAGACTGCAAATTAAGGTCAGTTTGCTGGTCTAAGCACAGATCCTTAGACTAGCTGTAATTGCAGGAAGACACTCCCAAATTCTGGGGAGGAAAATCCACCTTATGCTATACTGAGCACTGACAGGTAAGCATCCTTGCCAGGTGAGCATCCTTGCTGAGGTTTGAGACTGAAGTTTAAGGAACGCCTGCTGCCAGCCAGATTCCAGAGGGGGAAAAAAAAAACAAAAAAAAAAAACAAACAAAAAAACCATCTGGCAGCAATTGTTCCAATCTGAAATGTACAAAGGTCGCTCTGAAAGCAATGTCTCCTATTTGTTTCCATGGAAATTGCAACTTATACAAAGAGCACAATAATATTATTTGATAGAACAAATTCTCGGTGACAAAGCACTATTTTTCAACACAGTCACCACTCTTAGCTATGCATTTTCTCCAGCTATGAACAAGAAGTCACATGCCACACTTGTAAAGATCTACACCAGGCGACCCACTGTTGCTGTCGCCAGTGCTGAAACACACCACCATCACCCTCATTGCGCTCACATCCACTCTTTGGTCTCCATAAACATTCAGCAAGCGTCAATGAACATCAGTGGATGCCATTTTTTCTGCATGGATGAATTCAATTCCACACCTTTGCTCCATCTGCACTCCCATGTCAGAGATTATTTGCTCAAAGCGCCACTCTGCTGCCATCTGTCACACGGCAACAACATGGAATGAGATATTGTTGGGAAGGTTCAACCTCTGCTGCCATACCACCAACATCCGCCTCTGATGTCATGGGCCAACATCATAAAATAGAAGGCATTGCTTTCAGAGCAGCTCTCATATATGGATAGCACAGTCCATATGCTCGTCTGGCTGAGAATAGTTATGGTTTTTCACTTGAGTTTGTTTCTGTAGACAAAACAATTTTCAACACTATTGTGGAAACAGAAAACTTAACTTTTATAATATAATACCTGAGGTTGAAGAAGAGCAGAAATCCTTCATATAAAACAAATACGTACTGTATTATGTGCATGGCAAAATAAAGCTGGTACTTCTTAAGGCTTTCTTTCATTTTGCAACAAACTCTACTTTCTAAAAAGTGTTTTTTCACTTGCATCTAAAATACAAACATCTTCATTATACGGCAAATGGCTCACCTTGTGACCGCAGGCTAACATTCCAATCTTCTATACTACTAAAATATCACCTATAGTGAAACACACTCTGTCCTTTTGATACAGGCAACCAGATACCTAATGCACACAGCCAGGGGCAGAATTCGGCCTTGTGTGGGCAAAAGAAAAATAAAGAAATAAATCTATCCTTTCACTAGAAGACAAATTACAATGTTACAAAGCTAATCGAAGCATATTGCCTCGGGTATCTGCAAACTGCTTGCAACCTACTAGCTGGAACATAAGATGAAGGAGTAGACACCCTCGTACCTACAGCAGACCTGAGGCCTTTGAATCTACAAAAAAATAGCACATTTAGAATATTTTTCAATTCATATCTCTTTTTTGTTAAGCACGTATTTTCACCTAATGGATTTCCATTACTCTACATAATGGTTCTTTAATCTTTCATACCAATTTCCAGTATGATAAAACACTGTCAGCATCCACTTTCATTAAATATTTGATGATTGCTTAGCTCTCACACTGTGAAAAGTTTCTGTGACTTGTCCTGTAGGTTTTCACATTTTGTTAAATTGTCCAAGTACAACTGCCTTGAAACTTAGCTAGGTATACACTGGGATACAGAACAGCTATTTCAAATTATATCTGAGATACGCATTCCTTCAAAATAAAGCATGAATATTTACTATGTACAACCAAACCCTAACCCAAGACTTGAGCATACAGCTTTGTTTTTATCCAATGCCTTCAGCACTGAATTGTCTATACTATTATGCGACTTTCATTTATTTTATTAACAAAAGTTATAAAGGTGTTCCCTATCAAATGCAATTTGAGTTTACTACAATCTCTGTGTCTGGAAGTAGTGAGAAGCCTCCATGAATCTACCTTCTCTGTCTTTAAGAAATAATTTTGGCAGTTGATTTGGCATGTAAACTTAATCTGAAGGCATCTCTGCCCAGGAAAACCTTCTCCAGTGCTCAGAAGCTTTCCTCTCTTTGCTTCTTTGGCAACGTAGCTCTGGAAGTTTGTGAATTTTAGCAAATCAATGTGTAGTACGTTTGGTGCTAACATATTCCTGTCTTGTATGTGCTCCTGTGTGATGTTTTGACGTTCTTCAGGAAACCACTGGAACCTTAAGGTTTGGAATGGGAGGGCAGGTAAGAAAGGTTATGAAGGCTAAAGCCTTGATACCTTGGCATTTTTTAAATATTCATTACAAATAATATAGGCGCGTGTCTGCTAAATCCCATACTACAGCAATAAAACAGTCAGGCAAATAGTATAGTAAAACAGTAAGGCAAATGCACAGTCTCCTGGTTCCAAAATTAGCATTTAAAACTGACACAAGACTGGCCTCTGAGATATCCTGGAAGACAGAACAAAAGTAAAAATCCTGATTAGCCCCTGTTAAAACATGTGTCTCAGTTTCTAGCTGAGCCAGGAGTTGCCTTTCTCACAGTATCTGTTATGAGGCTATGTTTGTGTTCCAGAAGAAAACAAAGTTGATAACATACCGATTGTTTATACTTGTTACCTGGCAGTGTTGAACTGAGCCAAGAACATTTCAGTCCCTCAGCTTCTTGTATCGCCCTGCTGGCGAAGAGGCTGGGGGGGCACAGGGAGCTGGGAGGGGACAGGATCAGGGCAGCTGACGCAAACTGACCAAAGAGATATCCCATACCATATGACACCATGTAAATATCAGAGAGGGGAGTTAGCTGGAGAGAGGCTGCTGCTCAGGGACTGGATGGGCATTGGTTGGTGGGTGGTCAGCCCTTGCTTTTTGTATCATCTATTTTTGCGTATAATTACTGTTATTTCTTCTACTTTCTTAGCTGTCTTAGTAAATAGCTTTTATCACACCCCATGTGTTTTACTGTATTTTCTAATAATTCTCTCTCCCATCCCACTTGAGGGGGGGGATGAGAGAATGACTGTGTGGGACTTAGCTGTCTACTGGGTCAAACCACAACAATAAACACTTACAGAAGGGAATGGTTCTCAAGGCAATATCACAACTATATATGTTTAGTAAAAATATTTGAATAGTTGAATGTTAGGGTAAATACTGAAATGAATGTCAGATCTCTACCTGTGAGCACATCCTATGTTTGGAGACAGTTAATTAAGGTGTCAGGAAACTGCCAAGTCCAGAATGTCTGTACTCGGCATTTGGCACCTTCTACACTACGAAGATGGGCTCTATCTGCAGAGACAGCTGCTGTTCAGTCCTTCTGGTATTTCAGAGGAGGGAGTGTCAGTGGGAGATTCTTCTCAATGATACATATCATGGTAGAGGAGGTGGCTTTTAACTAAATGCAGATTTAAAACTCCGAAGCTTGGATGCTACTGGGATGGACAGAACAATAAAAACATAACCAGAAAAAGCCAATTTAATTTCTCCTCTGATTATAAGGTAGGTCTCGGCCAACATGCTCATCATTTACCTGTTACATGTAATGTCACAACTAAGCACCAAGATAAGCATCATTATACAACACTTACACGCTGTGTGCAACACACACAGCAAAGTTAATATGATGACTAGGTAATTGTGACGGTCAAGCAATGAGGTCGTCCCACCAGACTGATGACATATTTAGTCTTGCAATCTGTCATGTCATTTTCCTATGGTGATTTCATTCCTGTGAACAAGCCAGTCTTAGCTGGTCATTTTCCTGCAGACAGAAGGCTGGCAGCATCCATTACCAAAGAGGAGCACACAGTTTCAGCTCTTAATATCCACTCTGAGACAAAGCATTAGATCCACATTTATTCACTGGGCAAAACATTGAATCCATGTGAGTCATATGACTTCTACATATGATAGAAGATGAGCCATTAAATTTACAGATCACCCTACTGGAAAACAAAACAGTAATGAACAGAGAATGCTGAAGACTGAGATTTCATGATGGATGTCAAGGTTCCTCAGGGAGTCTAAGACCCTAAACGTACTACCAAAAAGGCATTATCATTCTACTCCACTTGAAGCTAATACCATAAAGACAAAACAACTGAATACAGAACTCATTTTGTATATGCAACCTTTGCTTTGCTTTACAGGCATATAGACATACCAGGAAAATAACTGTTTCTGGAATACAGCGATTTATCTTTCTAGCAGGCATGGAAATATTAATATATTCCCCTTTTTCAATTCCTTGTAAAGTTTTTCTCAGCAGCCTACAGACTGGGTAATGATACCTAAGTGTATAAAATGAGAACTGCTTACAAGCCCCATGGATTTTTTTTCAGATGCTTAGGGTACTATTTTTGAATAAGATGAACTGGGTGCCTAACTGCAGGTCTGCTCCAAAGAGACGGCACCTTCAGCAAGAACTCATTTATTAGCAGTGTGGATGAGGAAAACAGGCGATAGTTTCAGGTTCATTTAGAAGACAGGCATACCCAAGCCAGTTCCTTTTCTCAGGTGAAATGCAGAGTTTCAGCAATTGAGCAGCTCTGCATGTCATGTCTTGCTTCGCTTCTGCAAGAAGCACCATGCTAAAAATCAAGGCTTTGTGGTTTAGTCACTACAAACATGTAATTAGAATTAAAGGTCATATATGTCTGCTGCAAAGCATGGCAAGTGTACAGACATGTCACTTGTAAGCTGGGAGCACGTGACTGACATCTTGTAATGCTGTTCACAGAGGAACAGCATGGTATCAAACTGCTGATTTTTCTCACAATTTCTAGGTGAGAGCTGTAGCAGCTGCTGATGCTTTTGGTGATACTGGGAGCTGGTAGTGATGGGGTGGCTGGGGTACTGCCCATTATCACAAGAGGAGAGAGACATGAGACTTGGCAAGCAACAGATAGCTGCAATGATGAGCAACTCTCAGCACAAGTGAGCAGTGGATCTGGAACAGCCACTGCAATCTGGTGCCACACCTGAACTCTCCACGCTTGCCACAAGAGCTGCAAAGTTCTACAGAGGTTAGCATGCCCCTTTCCCAAAAGGATGCTGTTACCTGGAGTACAACTAATAGCTATGTTCTATTCAGCCTCATTCTTCTTCGTTAAAATAGAAGGTATGTAAAAGTTGAACTAATGTAAGAAAACAGACTGCAGAATCAGAGCTTTCTATATGCTGGAGAAAAGCTTCCTGATTCTTAGTTTAATATGGCACTCATCTTTATCTTCCATTACAAGTCTCATTTTAAGAAAAACTTTTTATTTTTCTGCTAGTGCTCTGGATCTGATAAAGAAATGTGTTCACATGTATTGTCTGTATGCTCTCTTTCTGTATCCCTCCGTTTTTTATTTATTTTTTTAATTCCGTAATACCTGCTGAGACTTTGCATGACCACTCTGGTTCTAAATTGCACTAAAGCACAGCGCGCTGCTTTCCCTGTGCCACAATGAAACAAAATGAGCTCTCAGGACAAAAAACAGATGAGACTGAGGTACAGCGCACTTACTTCGTATTATGGATCACAGTTTGAAAGAACAGAGATGCATAAGGGATGTGAGATAAAATCAAGAATAGATTAATATTATTGAAGGGCTCAAGATTACAAGTGAGAAGCAGCATTTCTAACTTTTTCATTAGTTTCTCACATACCGCATTTGACAGAATTACTGCTCTGTTTGCTGACACAATCCACTGGCCTCCAGACATCATGACAGTAATGTCCCCATCGAACCTGACACCTGTTTTTCATTTCCAGACATCGATTCTCCACCTTATAGCCAATATATTTCATAAGAATAAACTGCCACCATTACCAGCAAAATATTGATTAGATCAACACTGAAATCCGTAACTGTAAATCTACAGCCTTAATTTCCAGTAGGTTTCATTAGTTATCTTCAAGCAGATGAAGATGTAAGGCAGCCATTAACATATGTCAAGCAAAATGTTAGCTAGGCTCTCATGTACGTATTAAAGTTTAAAGAAAACAATGAATAAGTAATTACTGCTATGTAATTGGACAGAAATGAAAATGAGCAAGCACCTGCTTGAGGTCAAGGAACAGAAACTCATCGTTACATTAGACGTCAGTAAGACACAGACCTCACAGCTATGTAGTAACATGGGCAGAAGTCTACAAGGTAAGACCACAACTTTTGAAGCTGTAGAGCATGAATGAGGCCAAGCCTCCCACACATCATCCCTCTTTAAGTCGCTGCACATTCAGCCTACCACCAGGGCCAGTTCTGTCTGTCTCTGTGCTATCACCAAAATCCAGCCTGAAAGCCTACACGCCCGTCATTCTGGATAAATGAAGTCCTTTCTCTCTGGTCTCCACATTTCTTGCATTCCACCCGAAACAGCAAAACGATCTTCTGATATTCTTCTCTTTGCCCAGATATATTCTGTTTTCAGTCTCTCATGTATTGTTTTATTATATTATTAATCCCACCTACACTAGTGTCTCTACAGTCAAGACCTTCTAATTTCCTCCTTATTCATTAAACTTGTACTGATTAGTTTCTTCATCTCAATTCCTTCACTGTTCTTGGCATGAATCAACATTTTCTCTCTCCTCAGACAGTTTTTTGCCACTATTTTCATGTTCTATCTCCAGTTCTTTTTGCTGCTGCTCTTTGGGGTCAGGGTGCTAGTTAGCTACCGCAGGAAGGCTTCAGAACAACCTCTTGTATGGTACTACAACAACTGTTCTTTATCTTTTCAGCAGGTTCCTTCTTTTAGATAAGTAAGTTGAAAACTTGGGCCTGTAACCTTAGGGTTGTTGAGGAGTGGGATCAGAATTAGCTTGCCATAGTGCAGAGCACTTTGCCAAGCAGCCTATAAAATAAAAGCTCTTCTGAGTTTTAGACACACAAGGACACTTCCCACCACAACGGCAATTTCTGAGATGAGCAAGACCTCTGGGAGATCAAGAGTACTCTTGTTTTCTCAGTCTCCTAAAACAAATAATTGCTTGCTTGCTCAGTTATGGATCATCACCATCAACCCATTGTGCCTCTGAATGGGAAATCGTCAGCAGGAGCAATAAACAGTCTTTCCTTCTAGAAATTATATTGCTCTGATTTCATTGACTCAAAATGCATGTAAGTGCCTAAACTAAAGATTAAAAGTTTGACTTCTTTTTCACAACTTTTACTTTTGTTCATTATAGCCAAAGAAAGATATGCACGGGAATTTACAAAGGCTGCTCCGAAAGTAATGCCTCCTATTTTTATGACGTCAGCCCACAACATCTGAGGTGGCTGTTGGTGGTATGGCAGTAGAGACTGCACCTTCCCACCAATATTCCTTTCCACACTGTTGTCGTGTGACAGATGGCAGCAGAGGGGCACTCTGACCAAATGGCGTCTGACATGGGAGCGTGGATGGAGCAAAGGTGTGGACCTGAATCTGTTGTAGTTTCCATGCAAACGAATAGGAGCCATTACTTTCAGAGTGACCCACATACATTATTAAATGTACCATATCAACTGTGAACGTGAAGAAGTAGAATTATAGCCAGTAATTTATAATGACTTGGGAGGTTATTATGAAACACGTGTTCCAGAAGAATATGAAGTCTCAGTACGTCTTATATGCCAATATTACAAGGGCTCTATTTACTTATAATAATAAATTTCTCATTCTGTAATCCCAGAAACATCTTTCTCTGTCTCCTCTACATAATTCCACTATTTCGTCTCGATTATTAGTTAAAGTTACTTTGCTTACTCAAAAGAAAAAAGTATTTATCACTTAATATTGAAAATGTTAATCTCAAAACAATTTATGAAATTTATTTAACTTTAACAAACTTGTGTTGTTTTCATTTGCACTTATAATGCTACAGCTAGGAATGCAAATCCTGCGCGTTTACACTGCACTCCTCCTATTGTATACAGAACAAGATACCTTTCATTCATTATGTTACAATCCACAAATGTAAAAGACAAATAACTGTAAGAAAATAAAAGCTACATCTTGGCTTCTCATTTTTGCCTAACTCTAAAATATCCTGGAGCTCTTTAATATGAACAGACTCAAAATTATGTGGAAATCAAATACAGATAATAAATGAGATCTCCATGCTGAAATAGGTGGACTGTGTGCAAACTGCAAAAAATACAGTGCTATACAAGCTCTTAAGGTAACAGAAATGCATACATTTTTCAGATGATATTCAAGTCATTTACACTGCTAACGCTGATATGCATTCCAGTCCAAGAAAAATGCGCAGTGTTCGTTATGACTGACAGAGCGGTGTGTAAAACCAAAGAGATAAGTCATTACTCCTTCAATTTACAGTGCATAATACATACTTTGCAACCTGCAAAAACATTATGCTCCATTCTATTCTGCTGTACTGGTGCAGTAGCTTATGCTTGGTTGGACTGACATTTTTCTTTTGAATAATGCAGAAGATCGATCCTCTAATACAAAAAGTGGGAGGGAAAGGATGTAGTGGGGCACTTGCAGAAAAACTGAACTTGGACTGTGCATATTAAACAAGTCTCAAGAGCCCACAGAGTAATAGATACCTAAGCAACAAGGTCCAAATCTGAAACAATTCTGTATACAGAGACAATTTTTTTTTTGCTTTTATTTCTTTTAATAATCTATAAAGTTACCAGATCTGTAAAATTTGAAAAGGAGATTGTATCTTCTTTGGAGCAAATGATGGTTAAGGATTTATCCTAGTTGTTGCCAGAATGTTAATTTTGTCCATCATCAACTGAAAAATTCTTTGTACCTTTAAACCTTACACACAGGAAGGAAACATATGAGAAAGTTGGTCAAATCATCAAGTACAGATGCCTGTCAAAAACACACAAAGATAAAATCAACAAGGCGCAGCAGAACTGTGCAACTAGCAAAGTACAGTAAAAAGAATACCAAAGAGAAAGCAGAATGGCTATGTAACAAAACAGAAAAGTAGTCAGTATGGACATCCAAGGCAACTGATGAAATGCCTTCTTTGTGTGTTAAACAGTGATTTTTTATTTTTTTTTTAAGATATTTCTATGAACCTTAAAGGAAAATACATGAAGAATTACCAACAGATAGAAGCCATAATCAGACTACATGCAACACAGAACTGACCCTCAGTGCCACTAAATTGTTACAAACACGTTACAAGGAAAACTATATACGTTTTCTTTCCATGACAAGGCAACAGACCCTGTGTTTTGGAAACAAAGCAGGAGATACTTATATCTCCAGCTTTAGTAAGGCTTTCTGATACTATTTTAGATTACCAAAAGAAGCTAAGGAGGCTTAGTCTACATGAAAATAATACACTGCGGACTCGAAGAAAAACGTTATTGGAAAACTACACTGAAAAAATAAGAGGTTTGGTTCCCTGCCAAAGTGAAATGTAGTTAAGAGGGATTTGTCTAAGGTCTGGTACTACTCTAAATTTTCAATAGTGTGTGCAACAGATACACTGAGATCTTGCCAACCAAGTCTGAAAAAATAACAAAACTAACCCCAGCCCACCAACAACCATCAGGATAGAACTCATAAGTTAAAACTGCTAGCTAGGCACACAAAAAAAAAAAAAAAAAATCAAAAAAATCAAGAATCACTGCTTTGGCTGTGTTTCTGTAGATGATCTTGGAGTTACCATGTTTATATCATTAGGGTCAAAGGTATCACTCAACAGTTCAAAGTCTAACACGGTTGGTAAGAAGCGGTACTACTCAGAGACTGACACTGCAAATGACATTGATCACTGTACTCACCAAGGATCCGAACAATGGGACAGACAGCACCCCCACGATGAGAGGTGACAAAATCAGGGGAGCACTTGCTTTGTGGTAAGGCACAACTGACATTCGGAGGGATCTCAGTCAGCTGAATCTGAAGGAACTGCCCAACCTCAAGATCAACAAAACAAGATGCAAGTCTTGCACTGAAGATGAAACAACCCTGTGCATCAGGTCAGGCTGGGGACCAGCTGGCTTTGTAGCAGCCCTTCAAACTTAAAGATCCTGCTGGATGGAGATGAATGTGAGATAGGAAGGATGCTCTTGCCTACTACATATGGGACCGCATTAGCCAGACCACAGACAGTAGGTCAAGGAAGGTGGTTATTGCTCTGCATAAGGCACCGATGAGGATGCATATTGAGTATTGTGAATGCTTTTTGGTTCCTGAACATGAAATTTAACAAAAAGCTGAAACAACTCATAAGGTCAACAAAGTGGACGGTGCTGGAATCCACAGACTAATGAGGAGAGGCTAAGGGAACTTGGCTTGCTCAGCCAAAGAAGTATTTCTGATTTCTGTGTTCCAGTACATGAAGTAGAACTGCAGAGAACAGATTCCTGGATGAGCAAAACAAGAAGAGGAGAGGCAACATTCGCCTTTGAAATTCCAAAACTCCAGTGATCAAGCGCATTATTGGGTTGACCTGAGAAGCTGTGGAGTCTCCACCTTTGGAAGTATTTGACGCATGACTGAAAAACGCCTTTAACAATCTGTCTCTGACTTTTAAGGACTGCTTCGAGACGGAAATTGTACTGAATGACAGCCAGAAATCCCTTCCAGATCAAATCTTGTGATGATTCTTTGATTTCATGACTTAGCAATATCACATGTGAAGAAACCAACATTACCAGGACTATTCAGGACTCAAAGAGAACGCAATGTTCTGTCACAGACACTGCAGTGCTTGTGGGTTTTAGAAAAAGGCAGGAGGAAGGTCTATAAAGAGCAACAAGAAAATCACAGAAAACCTTCCACACGGAACAACTGCTCAAAAAGACAGAGAATGAACATAGTAACAGTCTTCGAGTGTGTAAAAAACTGCTACAAGGGGGAAGGGAATAACCTTTTCTCCACGTCAAAAGCTAAAAATAACAGGTTCATCCTGCAGCAAAGACTAACCTCAGAGATTAAGAAAAATTCTAACAGCATGAACTGCTGGGATAGGTGGATGGGAAAAATTATAAAATCTTATTCCATTGAGATTTTCCAGAAAGCTACACAGAAAGATGTCACCAACAACAGAAATACAGCTGACACGCTATATAGCATAGCTCAGGGCAGCGAAGGTACAGAAGGCCTGTGGACAGTTTTTCCAGTGTATGACTGTATGAAAAGCAAACCATGGTTACACATAAAAATTGAAAAAACTGCTACACAATTTCTTCTTTTTCTCACATCTTTTACCAAGAAATATTAAAATATCAGTTTTGAACCACTATTTTGAAACACTACTCTAAGTTGCTGATGTGTTTTGCTCTGGGAGAGCTCCTAGAAACTCAATGTCACAGGGTATCCTTGAAAAAAAATTTTCAAAATTCAGAAAAGTAAACTGAGATAACTGCTTTCTCTCTTAGTAGAAATTTGTCATTAATGGTTTTCTTTCATGCTTACTTTTTGAAATGCATTGCTATGTATGGACTAAATATCTAGAGCTTCCAAAACACTAGACAAAGGAAAACATAGCTTGCACATTGGCAATACCTGACATCAGCATTAAAAAGAAAACGTTATCGACTCCTTTGAGACTGCAGCATGTGATGAGCAGAAAAAACTGAGAGCTCCAGGCTGACAGGTGCAATGCAGTAGTGCCATGTGTGTTTTCTGACAGTAGCTTCAGAATTCTATACCACTGTGTACCACAAATCAAGTTTTAATTTTAGTTTTAAAAAACACACTGCTTTGCATTTAAAGTTTTGCAATAACCACAAAGATGGCTGCTTTTTTAATCTGCCAGCATTCAAAACAGTAGCTTCATGATACTTAAAATCTTGCTCTCAGGTCAATGAAATCTGATGTGTCTACACACAAACATCCTTAACTCCTTGCACTTTCTCCATTCTTCCCAAGGTCACTGGCTGCTCTGATGTCAAACCACGGGATATACACCTTTAGGGGCATGTGGGTGCATGCAGGTGAATGCACACAGGCGTGGAAGAGCTCTAGCGACCATTTACACATTAGCACTTCTCTCTGGTAAAAGGAGGTAGTTTACCTAGATACAAAAGGGCATCCTAGATTCATGTTGGCCTTTGTCTTCTAAAAAAGCTTAAATGTAATGATGTCGTGCCAATAAAACTTTCATTTCTTTTTGATAAGTAGGCCGAAGTAGCAGATGTCTGGTTTAGCCTAGAGGAAAAGACATTTAATGGTGTGTGACAAATAAGAAGAAATAAAAAGCAAGTAACATCTCTTCAATGCTACCTGCTTAAAAATTGCTACATTATTAAGTTGCATATCCCTACTTATATTCCATTAGAATTTCATTAAAAATTCCTCATTGAAGACTGAATATTAAACATCACCACTGACCTTTAATATACTTAACAGTTCTTGATTTTATTAAAGTCCTGACCCACTACTCATCTCCTGAACAAGCATCTATCAAAACTGAAAGGGGATAATAGAGATAATTACAAGGAATCAATTGTATCATTGCTTTCAATCCCTCCACATAGGTACACTGCCAAATCCAGTGGACTCACTTGACTGGTTTAAAATGCAACACTGGTTTCCCAGAGAGGATAACCGATACCGTATATACAGAAATTAATAAATAAATGAAAGCAGCATAGCAACCCAAGTGATACGAACCTTGCAGGAAAAAAATCTCTTAAAAGGAAACAAATACTTTACATACGATAGGAATGTAGCTTGCAACAGCATCCTACTATCAAAAACAGACACTTGAAATAATTAAAAATAATAACGTTATGTCATTAAATGAGCAATAAATCAGACAATGCTCTTCCAGCAGTGTCTAAACTAACATTGCTAATAATAATCACTTCTATTACCAGTGGGCTTTGAATATATAATTATTCAATAGTCCATTGACCTAGGAGCTAAATAGGTACAAAGACAGCACCTGTCCCTTGTTTACAATCTCAGTCAAATAGAAGACAGAACCAGAAACCACAGAATAGAATAAGATACAGACATGGCAAAGTACAAGCGAAAAATGAGATTATACTAGTTACACACACAACATGTACTCTATACCAAGAACAGAATTTCCCCACAGCCTGTATTTTCAAACTCAAAAGTTATATATCTATACACATTTCTGGCAACCTCTTATCTCTTGGATAACTATGTATTAGTTGGAACTTCTTTTTACAGAGCAGATAAACGCACATTACGAATCTAGATGTGAAGAGATTCTTGTCTTTCATTCTCAAAGGCCCAGTAAAAATACTAAGTATTTCACATAATATGGTTAAAAATATTTTTCACATAATATATTTTTTTTGAATACAAATTCGCTAGTCTGGCTGACTTGATTCTTTAACTGACTTTAATCCAAGATGTTTGTTATAGTACTTATGCAGGTCTCTTGCATATACTGTGACCTTGGAGAAACATCAGGGAACAGGACAGCAGTACAGAACTAGAAAAGACAACCCCCAGCACCAAGTCCTATTACCCACAAGAGCGTCCGGGCTACATTTCTATCTTTTCCTTTTCACACGGTGTAGCACATAATTTAACAAACCTAGAAGTGTTTCTCTAATCTTTCACCAAAAGCCATGGACACAGAAAAAAATAGTTTTTCATGACATAGATCTTGGACATTTTTATGTTTCATAAAAATTCCTGCTCTAAATTCCAAATGTCCTTTAGGAGAGCAAGCTCAAAAAGGGAAGACTGTAGAATCACAGAATGGTTTGGGTTGGAAGAGACCTCAGAGCCCACTCAGACCCAACCCCTGTGCCATGGGCAGTGCCACCCACTGGGTCAGGCTGCCCAGGGCCCATCCAACCTGGCCTTGAGCACCTCCAGGGATGGGGCACCCACAGCTTCTCTGGGCAGCCTGTGCCAGGGCCTCACCACCCTCTGAATGAAGAATTTTCTCTTAATATCTAATCTAAATTTCTCTTCTTTTAGTTTAAAACCCTTGTCCTACCACTATCAGATGGTGTAAAGAGTCGGTCTTCCACCTGCTTATAAGCTCCCTTTAAGTACTGGAAGGCCAGAACAAGGTCTCCCCAGAGCCTTCTCTTTTCCAGACTGAAGAAGCCCAGCTCCCTCAGCCTTTCTTCGTAGAGGTGCTCCAGCCCTCTCATCATCTTCATGGTCCTTCTCTGGACCTGCTCCAACAGCTCCACATCCTTCTCATACTGGGGGCCCCAGGCCTGGATGCAGTACTCCAGATGGGGCCTTACAAGGGTAGACTAGAGGGAGACAATCGCCTCCCCTGCCCTGCTGGCCAAACCTCTGTTGATGCAGCCCAGGATACTGTTGGCCTCTCAGGCTGCAAGTGCACACAGTTGTCTCACATCCAGCTTTTCATCCAGCAGAACTCTCAAGCCCTTCTCTGCAGTGCTGCTCTATAGGAGTTCCTCTACCAGTCTGTACACATACCTGAGATTGCCCCAACTCAAGCACAACACTGTGCACTTGGCCTTGTTGAACCTCATTAGGTTCATGTGGGCCCACTTTTCTAGCCTGTTCAGGTCTGGACTGCATCCCTTCCTTCTATCGTGTCAACTGCAACACTCAGCATGATGTCATCAGCAAACTTGCTGAGGGTGCACTCAATTCCACTCTCCAGGTCACTGATCAAGATGTTGAAGAGCACCGTTCCCAAGACAGACCCCTGGGGGACACCAAAGACCTTCACTTAGGATGATCCAGAAACAATTTTGAGAAATACGGTTGCACTCCTTTTACTGTTAAGAATGAAATAAGGAAAATAATAGCAGGATTTGAGAATAACAGTAGATTATCTTGTCTAGTATGTGGTAAGGATTGAGTAAGGCATTCTTTTAAAGCAATCACAGAATCACAGAATTGCAGGGGTTGGAAGGGACCTCGAGAGATCATCGAGTCCAACCCCCCTGCCAGAGCAGGTTCCCTACAGCAGGTTGCACAGGTAGGCGTCCAGGCGGGTCTGGAATATCTCCAGGGAAGGAGACTCCACAACCTCCCTGGGCAGCCTGTTCCAGCGCTCCGTCACCCGCACCGTGAAGAAATTCTTCCGCATGTTGGTGTGGAACTTCCTGTGCTCCAGCTTAAGGCCATTGCCCCTTGTCCTGTCCCCACTGACCACCGAAAAGAGGTTCCCCACCTCCATTTGCCTCCCGCAACTAAGATACTTATAAACATGGATCAGGTCCCCTCTCAGCCTTCTTTTCTCCAGGCTGAACAGACAGCAATGACTGGGGTCAGTGTAGAAAGAACTGTTCCCACTGTATTTGCTATTACATGGACATCTATGCCCTTCCATACTGTGATTTAGTCAGCAGCGATGCTCTAAATAACATGTGTAATTGTGGACTTATTGAAAGGAGACAATTTCAGCAGTTCAGTGAACTTATCAGAACAAGTTTTGCAGATGAAACTGCATAACGTTCTTTGAAATGAAATGTGAAAGACAGAGATGTTACAAAACCTTTACTTCTTTGGCTAGCTACCAGAGCATGGAAGTAGATATCTGCAATTGCCAAATTTTCTTTGAATTCATAGCAATGCGTTACTGGGATGCCACATAAATGCTGAAGAGTCACAGGCAATGGTGTATATTTTCCACAGTAGAGGTTTATTTTGACAAGATCTGCAGACTTGCATGACTGCAGACTTACATTCCTTATACATAAAACGAGATTTTCACTTAGAACCCAGAAACTAAAAGGAACCATAGTTTCTTCTGTCAACTCCTTGCCTTCATTATTGCTTGCTTTGATATCAGCTTTTCACATTTCACTTAGCAGTAAACAACTGCAGCACAATGCATCTGTAAGAGGTAATTATCTTTACAGTTCTAATTGCTATGTAATACTTCTGCACTTAAGAGTAATAGAATAGAAATGTTTGCCTTCTACAGAAGCCATACAGGGATGAAGATGCTACTGTACTAATCTATCAAGGTTTCACCCACGCAAGTAAACAGCAATATCTGGAAATACAGATGCATGAACAACAAATTCATCCAAACAACTTAGCTGTGCATGACTCAATACAATGATTGGGCTCAGCTCAGCTGTCTATACATAGGAGCCTACTGCTACCTGAAATGCTCCAGGATGTCTGAGTTTCCTATTCTGGGATTTCAGATAAGACAGACTCCATGGGAGACCTCTGCCATTTGGGACTGGCAGAGAGAGACGAGTGGGAATACGATGAGGAATCTCCAAATTACTCACTAGATGCTTACGTTTAGGGAACTGAATTGAGCCTTTGCTACTTAAGATAAACAAAGCAAACATGGTTAGTTAATACATTTTTTTTTATATAAAGCTTTATCATATACAGAGCTCAGACTATCAGAATCATGCATGAAAAGAGCTAAAAGCAATAAGAAAAATACTCAATTTTATGTCTGACTGCCTCAGACATTTATTTTACAAACCAATATATTCTCTTTAATATTACATGTATAATCAGAATAAAAAAAATAAGAATAGGAAATGATTATGAGACCTGCACACACCAACCTAACACATTATCATTTGAAAAACATCAGGTTTACTTAAGCAAATGCATCTGTGGTCTAGCTTGACCAAGCAGACACAACAGAGTAGACAAAATGAAGCAAGAGAATCAAGGGAGCAACTCAGATAATGTTACCAGAAAGTTCACCTATATTCCTTGGTTTACAATTTCCTTCCCTATCCACTACTGCTTTGTTTCTTTCTTCTGTTCTTCACCGAGCCACAAAGGTAAATTAAGAAAGCAATCTGCACAATGATGAATTCCTCTAAGTGCTGGTTTTGTTTCAGCAAAGCACAATGTTTTATGTCTGCAGCTAGAAAAAATTTTAGGTGTGAAAGTCAAAAGAATGCACTTGAATGGAAGCACACACTAACAAAAGTTAGCTTTATATTTTGAATGTGGCAGTGAATTAAGACAAGTGAAGACTAAGAAGTAAACAAATTATGTATCTTTGTCAGTCTTCTGTGCAATTAAAAATGGAATTTTACACAGATATCATCAATATTAACCCTTGTAAGCAAAGAAAAATTTTGATTCCAAACATAACGCACGATTCGACATTGCTGGAGAAAATGCACTGGGATACACGCACATTGCCCTTTGCAGGTTATTAATGTGTTTGCCTGCTTGAAACACAGCACTAGAATGAGTTATCAAAACATACCTTGGTGCTTCAGCTGCGCTGTTTTTCATCATCACCCTTTCAGCCATTTCCAAAAGCATTTACAAAGAACAAATCACCTCTTTTGTATTTTGGATGCTGACGTAAGATACTACGAAGCCAGAGGACAAAAGTCTGCTCTCAGCTGCCCATGGTGAGGCTTAGAAATGTTGCTCTAGCTGAACTTGCAGGACTCTTGCAGATCTTCCTCCCTTAGTGCTTGTGGGTCTGGAAACCCAAGCTGAAAGTCCAGCAATTGAATCCGAGAGTAGCATCTTTCCATAAACCCATATATCCTCATGAAGGTTAAACTACTGTTTACATGTGAGGTTCTTTTTTGTGCAACACAGAATCATACAAACAGGTGCATGGGCAGATTTGTGCAGTGGAACAAACAGAGAAGGCTTCTCTGTCTTTGTGAATTGTCCTTTTCCAAACGAGTGAAGCTATGAGAAGAACCAGAAACGTATCTTGTTGCTATTACTCCATGGAAAAGAAAGTCATCCATTTTGGAAAAGCAAACTATACATTCTTGAACACTTCCTAAAAGGATAGTTAAATATTTGCGTCTTAACACATTCACAATGCAGCATGAAGATTCTCTTTAATGACCTGCTCTAAAAACAATATATATAGGCAAAGATAAGAGCTTTTTTCTCAAAACTTCTACGTTAAGCTTAACAACGAAACATTTCACCACCTCTCTTCTCTACCCCTTAATTTTCCCTTAGTGTGTTGGCAGCTGTTTATTGATTTTTTTTAACATCTATTTCACGTTGCACACGACTTCATTGTCAACCTCCTATTGTACACGTATGAGAGTCTGCAATTTCCACAGTATGCAGGAGAACAATCTAATATTGGTAGCTAACACGGCCGCAGTACTACCATCTCACTATGTTGGCAAAGACTTCTTATGCAACATTGCTTTTCTAATTTACCAGGTATTCAAGTCATAACAGGTTGAACACTATCCACCTACACTTAGTGGATCGGCTCTATACCAAAAAGTTCCTGATCCTTTGAGATAGTCTGTCAGGGCAAATGCCATCTAAAGAACTTGCAATCTACATAACCAAGCTTGGAAGCTAGATAATTTTGCAAAAGTATTCCAGAACTGTACTGAAATTCTATCTGTTCTCTTAACATTACAACGATGTTTGAAAGCATTAAAAATTAAAATGCTTTATTTTCTGAGAAAATTTGCATCACACTTAAGTTACTATAGTAGAGGTTCCTCCAAGTGAAGATTTTGGTTTGTTCTTATGCCCCAGAGTCGCAACATGCCCCTATTAGTTCAGATACTATAAAAATTAAAATGCTTTTTGGGCCCTATGTGACTATGCCCTTTAACATAACCACTGTAATTTGCGTAAGCAGGATGCAATGGTTATAGGAAATCAGTTTTGTTTTCATTTTGTACCTTTCTTGGTTTTGTAATTAAAGCAGACTGGAGATAAATCTGATTACATCATGGATGGAAAAGGTATGGAAAAGACAGACAGTTACATAGTATGTGCGATCGTATGGTAGGTCACCAAGTTTAGCAACACAAAAGCTTCTGCTCAGACCCCTGCAGCAGGACCTGTAAGTCTGACACATCGTATTTCCATACACCATTTAGACTGCTGCTGAGGAAGAGGGAGATTTTCCAAAGCTCTTTTTTAACCAAAGAAGCCATGTCTGAGAACAGAGAATGTGTGAATATGGATCTTCCTACAGACAACATGATTTTAAAGCCTTAAACATCCCCAGGCACATGTTATTTCTTTGTAACACTAAATCTGAACTGATGAGCAGGATTTCACAGCTCACATGAAACCATATAAAAACCTAGGTTTTGTTCCACTTCTTTAGAACAGGTTGAAGGGAATTGTAATTCAGGTTAGGTGGCCACATTCTGTTCAAGAGTCCACAGACATAATGCTCCACTAAACCATCTCAGACTGAGGTTGTGGTAGCTGCTTCAGACTGGAGCTTCTCACCATTTAGCTGGCTGACAAGGCAAGATGTATCCACCCAGCAACCAGTACTGGCCAAAGCTGTTCCTGTGGCCACTAAGAACAAAAAATCCTCACAATAAGCAGAGGACTGTCAAAACGTAAGGCTTCACCAGTTCAGATAAAACAGGTCAGGTCTTTGTTAATATTTGATTGAGAATGGCTTACTTGGCCTATACCTGTTCCTAATTACCTTAACATTATCTGAAAATTAAGAGTGCACATGCACTTGAATCAAGCTGCACGAGACATATATCCAAAACCATAGAAAGAACATCCTCTAAGACACTTGCGTTAAGCATTACACCACGTAACAGAGCTAAGCAGTATCCAGACATGTCCTTTGATATCTGGCCAACTTGTAGCTCATGCTCCAAAAGCACTCTGAGGTCAGCACTCCTATCAAACCTATACAGCCCTACAGGCTATTATTCCAAGTTACAGTGCCAGTCAAGTTTGCATGGCTGTGAGCAACTGAAATGAAGATGCAATCAGGTCCCAACTGTCCAGCCCATTGGCAACATAAGAAAAGCGATACAGAATCAAAACTAAGTGATACAAAATATTTGTATAAATCAGGCCACTGGAAAATTCAAATGTGAACATGGGGTAAGGTTGTAATGGAGAACAGACGGACTGTGGAGAACGGGCTGAGGAGGCAGTGCCAGTTCAGCCTGGAGGTTCCAAAGCACAATATTACGCAGAAGCAGCTAATCTGCTTTGTTTCCAGATCCCAGCTAGCTCTGGGCAGCCAGCTCAGGTCTCTGCATTTGTGGCACAACCTACTGAGAAGGTGAATAATCTAGCTACAGATTGTTGGAAAAATCACTATTAAAATGCTAGCTGAGAAATAAGCAGCCCAAGGCAGTCTATGCCAGAAAAATATTTACTGTTGAGGGCTTCACCTGAAATATCTTCTAGTCCTGTACGTCACAGAGCATCATACATTTCCTTCAACATATATAATACACTACTAGCATTATATAATATAGCTACTTTTACCTATATATTATAGTGAGAAGTATAATAATAAACAAATAATAATATAGGTAAAATACATTATAGCCAATACTCTATTTTATATAAATTTTATATATAGCTAGATTTTATAATCCATGTAATTACTGCTTAGGAAGAAGACTACCTTTAGAAACTTGTTTTCTTCTTTACCCTTAAGTGACTTAATAGTTAACAGAGGATGTATGGGATTTTGGTTTTAAAGGATAAAGGAAAAGAAAAAGATACGAGGAAATCATCACATATTTTCTCTATCTGGACTTCTGAGGTTGTCCTATATCTGCAAAGAGTGTATGAACTCACGTGGGTTCTGCTCACATAAAAGCAGCTGAACTCTTCCAGAACAGACTGGATGCCTCATCCCTAAGCAGAAATGTCGTTCTAAACTACAAATGATTTGTCAAAAAAGATCAAATTAACATGGTAAGCCATCAGCGTTGCATCAACATAAACAAAGCCTTACCTGTATTTGTTATTAAGGAACATATCTTACATATTTTAGACAGAGCTGCCAATATAAATTTGTAGGATGACTGTATTGAAAGAACTTCTCATCTTCAAAAATTGTCTAACTCTGAGCACTGTCAGGATCCACTCCACCTACTACAGAACTGTTACTCAGTACTCAGAGATGTACTTTACAAAGCACAAACACTACAGCAGTGCGTTTCCCAAATTCTCACCTGTTTTTCACAGGTAGTTGCTCATTTTCCTTGATTATTATTATTTACTTTTTAAAGTTTTTCTTTCTTCAAATCATTTAAACTGATTTATCTGCTATTTCTTATTGATGACTAGAAACAAGATATATGTAATATTTCATCTTTGAAAACAGCTACTATTTCTACTATAACTAAGATAAAATTATGTTGAAACTAATAATAAAATAGATAAACAAAGCACAACACCAGCTATGACATTTCCTGATTATTGCTTTGTTCTATGCTGTGTAACCTTTGTTTTGGTATGGACCAAAATCCATGAAGAACAGCCAAAAAAAAAAAAAAATAACAACAAAAGATATCTGAATGCTTCTTGCTAATCGAGCATTACAATATGGAATGTTTTTTTTGTGTGTGAACATTGAATATCAATTGTGACCCGCACTCATTGCGTAAATTGTTTGTCTGAACCTTAAAAAGCCTTACATTCACATGAGGAAACCTGGTATGTTGAGCTATTTTAGGGACAATAGATACTATTATAAATGTTTTACCGTAAATAGAGTAAATATAGCCTAATGCTTGTACCACGTTTACTGCATATCTTTGATCTTATCACAATGTCTCAAAATCCAGGCCCTGAGCTGGAAAGCCCTGCTCTTGTTTTGCACGTCAGATGGTTCCCCGTTACGGGGTGTGAGGTGACAGCTGGCCCATCTGAGCTGAAGACACGCTGTGCTCCACTGAGGTGCAATGGTGAGAGTGCAGAACAGCGCGGTGACGGAAGCTTACAAAACCATACAGTGCTCTCTAAGCTCAAGAGTAAAAATGAGGAGAAGAAGAGCTTTAGCCCAACCCAGTTTTCAGGCAGACCTCTCTTAGGAACACATACAGACTTAATCTGGACTAACATAAACATTATCTATCCCTATTCCTACGGTGTAATTCCTTTTTCTGTATCTTTCAATATTCTTAAATCAGCAAATCCCTCTAATGCAGACCATTCTGACCTGAGCAGCTGGAGATGGACACATGAACAGGTCCAAGGAGCCTTGTTTTCCAGTAAGAAATTACAAATGAGGAGATGTATCAGTAGCACAACCTTGTAAAGAATTCAACCCAGGTCTGAACCATCTGCTACAAAATATACCATAAGCAGCAGAAAAACAACCACATAGATTACAAAATTTGTAATCTGTATACCATCACTGACTTAATCTGGTGATTACCCTAAACCCTTCCACAGACAACCAGACGCAGTGCTTCTTTGCTGGGTTTTGTTGAGATCCATCAACACTGGTGTGTGACTCTCAGCAGTTAACTACATAGGCCTCCAGTCAGTAGGCTTACAGTGAGCATACACAGCGCTGTATGGAGTCATGGCACAGCTGTACTGCTGCTGAAACAACTGTGGAGCACTGCAAATCAAAGACACTGAGGAGGGGGAAAAAAAAAAAAAAATCACACTGTGCTTTGCCCAAACAGATGAGCGAATCATTAAACTTGCTGCCTTTTCCCCATTACTTTAACAGTTCCAAAGTTATCTGATGTACGAATACAACGAAAATACAAATTAAGAGCTCTAACCTCTGTCTTATCTAAAAGACTTAACAGTGCATGAGGTTGCTAGCCATTGTTGGGGGTAATACCAATAAGAACAATGCAGCAGAGAACCTCTGCCAACAACGCTCCACAAGAGATGCTTGTAACCACTTGGATTACAATGGATTACATCCAACAATGTTGGATGCTTGCACCCAACATTAGTAATTTTGAAGTCTTCCCATGTTCATGATGACGCTAATTACCCTGATAGCACCCCAAGACCTACCTTGTATGCCTGCAGCCTTGTACAGCCAGTTCAGCATTAACCCAGCATAGTTCTGAAAAAGCCAGGAAAGGATCATGCAATGGGAATTTTTCAGATAATTAATGCTTAAAAGGAAATCACTGACACCACTATCAAGCACAGTAAAATAAAACCATGAAAACTACACGAAGAATAAGATTACAGCTAAGTCACAGACTGATTTGATACAAGTTACTAAGGTGAAATTCACATGCTGTAATTAGTTTCTACATCATTAGCACTACATGTTTTGGAACCACACTTAACTACAGGTATAATTGAAGTTAAGGAATTGTTTCTTTTATGAAGAGAAACATTTGCAGCTCTACAAACCACAGACTAGCCATCAGGGGAAACATACAAACATCTGAATTTAATCATATGTTCCTTCTGCCTCAACAAATGAACTTTAGGAAAGTTTAGTGCCAATGCAGTAACATCAGTCCAAGATGTGAAAAAACATTCTTGTGGTCAGAAAACACTTGGATGAAATATTTTAGATGTTTTTATTCTCGGAATTGCCATTTTCACATGCCAAGCCTCTACAAGATTAAAGTGCAGAAAGAAAATAAAAACATTTTCTAATTACTTCTCTGTCCATTTTTTATTTACTGTTTATACGACTATTACGGAAAGTTGATTTTGCAACGTGAAATATTATGACTTGTAAATCATTAAAAGGATTGTTACGTATTTCCTCTTTTTTTTTTTTTTTTTGCTATTAGTAATTTTCCAAACAATATCTATGTTTTGTATAAATGTATCTTGGCAGCAGATTTCTGCACAGGTCACTATTTATGCTATAATTCACGGCATGTAAGATTTGCAAGTGCTGTTCCTACCTGATGGTGACCCTGTTACTTTTTGTAGCACAATCTGATTCTATTAAAAGTGGCTGAATAAATTTGCTAACTTTATCCATGAAAGGTTCCCTTCTGTACTTTCAAAAGATCTTTCAAGCCGTGACGTAAGAGAAATTTCAGTATATATCTGCATGTTAATAGGATTTATATAGGCTGCAAATCTCTTTCCATCCCCTTTTAGAAATACCGATTTCATGATTTTTTCTTAGAAGACTAGGTGCCAAAAATAGCTTTCTCTGATTATCTGAGTTCTCTCAAAAATTGACTTTTAAAAGTAAAGCAGTAAGACTGAATGAAATTGGTCTGTGAAAAAGGAAAAGATCTTCAAACAAATACCTTGGCTTGTGTCTATTCCATGAAAAAATCTGTTTGGAGATTTGGTTATGTGCGTGATAGCTTTCAGTTCTACATTTCTAGAAAAAGCATGGAACTGGGGAAAAAATTATGGGAAAGCATATGCTCCAGGGCCAGAATCCAGCCCTTTGGGAAGCCAACACTCCTGTTTTTCTGCAAAAATGCTAGTTGAAACTCAGCCCAGGAACTATTTCCTAAAAGACTTCTAAGTACCAGGGACTTTCCTCACTGATTTACCACTCTAATGTTATAAGACACCAAGACTGTGCCTTTTCCTGGTCAGTGCCCGAATTACTGACCTTGTTCCTTTTCTGAATGTGGTCTGAAATTCAGAAGGCTGTTATCTGCCAGCAGACCCTCCCTGTATGCAATGTCATACAGAGGTTTGGTCTACTTGAATGCTATGAACTGCATCTCAGCTACTCCTCTGCATCTGGGAATGGTTCCACACTGAAGTTTAGGAGTTTGGTTAGGAGTCTAAGCAGGTGCAACATCTCTGTGGAGAAAAAAATTAACTCTGAATAATCCAAATCACGATGCACCTCCAGAAACCTGTATGGAAATATAGCTTTCATTTTTCTAAATCTAATTTCTGAAAGAGCAGCTCTGTCTCTTTTGGTGTTTATCTGAATCCCTGGAGGAGCCAGCGCTCTACTGTAGATGAGATTGCTTTTGTCTAGATTTATTGCAAATCAATGTGTGCTGAGTTCACAATTCACCCTGGTTATATTCTAAATGACTTTACTCTTGGATGATGGTTTGATGAAAGTGTCATCCAACTAAAGAAAAAAGTTCACAAGTTTCAAAGATGTTTTAAAACTTTTGGGATCATAGAGAAGCCAAATGGTTCGTGTGTATTAATGATAGATGTCCTTTCAACGCTGAAACTGTAGGTTAAAAGTCCTCCTTGGTTTGAGGAAACATCAAAGAAACTATCAAGAGTTTCTTGGATCAAATTCAACTCTGAAGTAGTATTTCACAATGAAGATTAACCAGATGATGCAGGACATTCACATTTCTTTGATGCCTCTGAGAGTGCTCTCTTTGGGGCTCCTCTGATCTGTATCACAGGACAATCCTGCTTGAACCACCTGAGGAGGGCCTGTGTGAGCTGTCATTTCCACACAGGAGAAAAAAGAGCTTCTTCTCTGTGATTTATTGGCACTCCCTTCAGAGATGAGCAGACTTTGGTTGGCCAAGGACTAGGGAACACAACTGAGTCACTGAGTCAATGCTTCAGAGAAGCTTCTAGCCTAAAAAGTGGAACTAAGGAGAAATGGAGGTGCTGTCAGCACGATCCATAAAATCCCAGCTCAACTTTTGGGTGTGTAAGGCTGAGAATGGTTTCATGGTCATTGCTATGGCCAAACCTTTGCTACCCTGTGATAACTGTTTCCTGAAAACACTACAAAAAAGTTTTGTAACTCTACATACAAGGTATTAAAATACCTTACTTCATGTCTCAAAAGGCTGTACTTTTCAAGAATGTTTGAACATTTCTAGTAGTTTGAGATTTTAAAAATTCCACATGCAGTAAAAAAATCCATTCCTTTAGCTCATCACATATTAGCTTCATTTCTAGACCTTCCATTTCTGGTGGATGGCATAATAGTAGCAGGGCAAATAAACTGTCTGTGTATTAAAACAAGATATATTTTAACATTTTCACTCCACTCAATCCTACCACAGAAAACAGAATAAAATGGAATTCCATAAATTTTACCACATCCTTTCAGGTACACATATGCACTTCAGTGGCACATAAGTGTAATGTGATCCTAAGTGCCTTGCTAAAGAGGGATGGATGAAAAAACTATTTTCTGAGTCAGACGCTAAATATGCAGAGGAAGGAGAAGGAAGAAGCAACGATTCTAGACAAAATAAGCAGTCACAACAAGAAATGAAGATGTAGGCAGCATGAAATTGGAAAAACAATTTTCTAAACATTAGCAACATATTTTAAAAAATTAAGCACCTCAGATTGGAACGTACTGAACCTAGTATGTATTTTGGTGGGGAAGGGAGTATAAAGTTTTGAGCTATTAAAACATCTTGAGAACATAAAAAAGGTATCTCAGTACATATAATTTAATTTGAATTTTCACCATTTTTCCATATGGTGTACAGAAATCCTATACTCAAGATGTACTTTGATTAAAAAGAAGATACATAGTTAAATTACTGACAGTGCAATCTTGCAACTGGCTTAGCTAGAGCAACATATATTTTTAGGAGTATAATTAAGTCTTTTTCAATAAAATTTTACAAAATGACCATTCAAATAACCTCGTCCTCCCATTACAAACTGTTTAAAAATTGAACAAGTTAACAAACCCATCCAATTTTTCTCACAAAAGAACAGAACCATTTTTCCTTTCTTCCAGAACACGTAACTGCTGATTGTTGTTGTCAGCTTATTCTTTAACAGCACAATTCCCTGGCATCTTTCTCTGTATTTCAAATCAGTTGCATAAAATCCATAGCAACTGTCAGAATTCGGTTTTCTTTCCTGGTACAGAAATTTCCTTGTTTATATTAGATGTTTGGACAACTGCTAACTCTACTGACATAATAACTGGTATTATGCTTGGAACAGTCATTGAGATAGAACAGAGTCAAAGTGTTATATTTTAAACTTTGGCAATGGCCCATCGAAAAATGAACGGACACAGTCAAGAGGATTAAGGACATATTTATCTTCTATATGAAGAGAAAAAAATGCATTCTGTTCAGTTTCAGGAAGTCGTAGCACTGTCTCAGGTTATAACAGAGAACTTAACCGACAACAGCCAAAAAGTAAGGCCTTAAACAAGGCTTTAGGAAAGGTGTGATTATTGGAAAATAAATGATTTTGGTCATTGGTCAATGAATATTAGGACTGATCCTAGTATTGTGTCAATAGCCCCCCTGCCTCTAGAAATTTTACAGCAGCAAATTTTATCTTCAAACTAGAATGTTTTATCTTCAGCACCAAAGAGACTTGTAGGTATTTACAACGATGCTGGCAGTTGGTCTCCTCAGGAACACTTTGTCAACAGTGGACAGACAGAAGAGCTCATCTAAGAGATAAATAAGAACACTTTGTTTGGATCTTGCTCTGAATCAGCATCCTGTAAAGCCTGCCTTTCCACGTTGACTACCGAAGTTACTGAAGATAAACAATGAGCAGCACAAGCATACTTCTTGGTAGCACATCTAAAAGCTGAAAGTAATTCACAGTTAGCAACTCATGCTTCTGCATATTTTAGGAAATAATGTTATGGGACTAAAATTTATTGCATCCATAGGCACTAAGCTCTCTAAGGAACCACAGTATTTCCTCAAATTACTCACAGCGATTCTAGGGCAAAGTCAAGGTTATTACAAAAATATCAAAAAAACCTTTCCATCTGAGTTTGATCACAGAAGGCAAAATTAGTCTAGTTTTACATGCTTTTATTTACTTTCCCCAAAATAAAATTAGTTGAAATAATAGCATGATGGCAGTACATTTAGACAGTATAATCAGATTACTTATTAGGATCTTGAAAACAAACATTTCTACTTCCCTGATTACTCCTAATAAATAGCTTAGAATTTATTTTTCAGTAACAGATCATTATTAGGTTTAAAAAAATCACATTATTTCTTAATCAACCATGCTTTTCAGGACTACATAATCTACTGTGTAATACTGCCCCAAACTGGTGTCCAACATGATGAATCAAACAGGAAGTTAATGAAAACAAGGAACCAGGCTTTCTCCACGGATACAAGCAAAAGAAAATGCCATAAATCAGCAATAATACGGACCCAAGCTGGACTGGACTAATGAGCTTCAGTCAAAGCAAAACTGTAACCTTTGCCAAAGCAAAACTCAAGTGTCTTCTGATCCCCATCCAGAAAGATTCTAGCTGAAGCGAGCTCTCCCTCCTTTCCTCTTCAACAGGAGACCAATTCCATACTCAGTTCTGTGTACCCACCCGTCAGAAGAAGCTATTCTACTTTTCATTTTTTTGTTTTTCTGTATGACATTAGGATAAGGATGCGAAGAGTGTCACCTCTTGCAAGTCAAGCTGTGAGCAGGCAAAGGCGTACTGACCCATGACAGCTTCTGTATCTTCCTGTAGGCAGTCTCATTCTAGAGCAATCTCAAGTTGCAGCACATTTCAGCTAATGTTTTTCACTGTGAAGTGATTCTAGACATCACCTTGACAAGTAATAGCTCTGTCACTCTGCTGAAGCTCTTTTCCCCCCTCCCAAACAGCAAAATGTGTAATTTTTGCTGGAAACTTAAGATGAAAATTGGCAAAAATGATTCCTCTACTATAACAAGTGCTCTATGCTTTTAGTACAGCATGACAAAATTGCTCAGAGATCATTTGAATATATGGTAAAACTCGTAAGATCCATGGCAAATGACACCTCTAAGTTTGTTTAAGAGTATCCAAGTAGCATACATTCTTAATATTGAGTATTGAATAGAATCAAACTTACTCACTATTGCTTTAAATTACATTCAACATATTTTTATTTTAGCCAGGCATTAGCCATTTTATATTAAGACACCTAAAAACCTTCTGAATTAATCTGGTAATCTTAGGACTATCCTCTTTGCGTGAAAAATTGCAGGAGCAAGTACACTCCTGCAGATAGCAATGCACATAGTTAAGCCGTCACATAAATTTCATTATCAGCTGTTTGTGCAACTCTGCCAAATACTAACAATTTAGACTAAAATGACTACTCTTCCTCTTTCAGACTGGAAAATTTTAGCAAATGTAATTCAGTATTCTCTGAGAAAAAGATTAAAATCAGTTCATCCAATAACAGATGTTTCCCACCATCAATTAATAGCTCAACCATCCATTTGGTGCCAGAAGCAGAAGATCCGGTGCAAAAAAAAAAAAAAAAAAAAAAGGAATGAAAGAATAAAATAAATCCTTGTGCTCATAAAAACAAACCTAGATTTCTGAGTTGTCAGTCTGAGAAATAGAGAAATAATGATCTTTATAAAGATTTGCTCCAACCATTTCCACATTTGCAACCATTTCCACATTTGTACTCGTTGAGCCACATTATGATCAAGAGACCAAGCTGTTCCTTACAAAGAAATACTTAAATGTTCACGCTGACCCATGCTGTACTTATTTTCACAGAATTCTCTGAGGGCTGCCTTTTTCCTTTTTATGCATCTTTAAGACACTGCAAAGGCAGAATTACAGTGTTGCCCTGCCATTTCAGCAGCAAATGTCAAATTAATGGGTGCTAGACTGGAATTGTTACGGAGATGGGGCAAACCATCTAGAGCCATGCCGCTTAAAACTTCTCAATAACAGAAGACAGCTCTACTCTTTTTACCTTAAGAGAGAACTCTAGTCAGATCCACTGGAGAACTGTGTATCTGTAATACTCCAAATGCAGAATAAAACCTTGAGGTGTTATTTAATTGTAAATTGTACAGTTTTAACAACCAAAGCATAATAGGGCCTATGGTCTGAACTATACGAAAAAAATACTCAAACTGGCCTCGGAAATTTGCTGCAATGTCCAGGAAGCAGCTACTGCAGATCACGGAAATGAAAGTAGAACGGTGCTTTTCCGACATTTTAAGATATTACCATTGACTGCTTTCGTAAGCAGCGGTCTGTAAGTCAAACGTTGAACAATAAGGTGGTGGTACACACAGAAGTAAACGATCATTTTGAATTTTAGCAGACTGTCTCCGAAAATTAACATAATGAAAATAACCTATTTTCAAGCTGGCTGTTTTAGATACTGAGTACAATTCTGTACATTAGTAGTTTAGCAGAGCTTGTGTTACTGCAATACAGAACAAAATAAATTAGCTTGGAAAATTCATACCAAACTATTCTGTGACGTTAATAGAGCAGAAATAGATTCATGGTTTGAACAGACTCATGAATAAAGCCAAAGACATTTCTGCTTAGTCAACAGTCTGACTTATCTGGGTAAGTAAGGATCGTATTTTGTGCCTACTGACACAAATACTTTGTTTAAATAATAAACAGATAGTAGAGTAAGAAGAATTAGTGTATGATGAGCAGCCTTAAGCCTCCTTACAGAGGTAACAGTAAAGCATACAAAATACTCCAGTAAACACAGAGTTTAAATGAGTGCATGGAAGGATCAAGCATCTGTTAGTTAACTCAGAGTGATTTTGAGCTTTGCAGTGGTCTTGGAAAACCTGGTGGCAAAACTTATTAAAAATAATAACCTTTGCCGAAGCTCCCTTTGAAAGATTGTGCTGGAATGAACAGGGCACTGAGACCCCAGCAACAGAGCACAAAGGGTTCCCCTCAGTCAATAACCTGAAAGTGTGTAAAAAGAGACACATTATCACTTCTTGCATTAGAAACAATCCTGTTCAAGATTAAACAGAACCTTAATAAGATGGCCTTACAAAGATCCTATTTCTTCAAGGAGTCTTAGATTTAGACACAGTTAATATTAATAAAAAAAGCAGAAACAAACTGAGGAGCCCTATCTGCATAACATTACTCCGAATTATTGCAAGACTTCAGTCGACCACCAGAATTTTTCATCTCCTTTTGCAGTAAATTAAATAAATAAGCAAAGAATTTTTAGTTTCTTTTTAAAACTAACAATGCAATGCTATTTATCAGTGAAAGGTTCCTTGACAAAAGAAATGCTTTCATTGATTATCTTGAATTATAAATTATAGCTCTCTAATTCTTCCTTTTATAAATGAATACTCTTCACAATCTAGCCTTACATGTCAGACAAAAAAAAAGATGAAACTTTTATAATGGAAATTTAATTATAGCACAATTTTTGCCAGTTGTCATTCTGAAGTCATCTATAATTATATTCAGGTCATTAAAAGTTATATTTTTCATTTACTTGGCCAAACATGCCAGTTACACATCAGGTCATCCCCTCAAATTCAACACCGTACAACAGTAATTAAGTACATTACTGGTTTTTTTTTTTTTTAAAGCTAATTGCAAACAAAACATCTGCAGCAACAGTCAAAACAATGAGCAACTGACAGGCAGCTTGATTTTTGTTTCAAAGTACAGAAATTTCTAGAAATTGAAAGGCATTTCTGAGTGTCAGGCGTAAACACTTATTGTGCCTTTTTACTTCACATGCATTTTCCCATATATGTAATACTAAAAGATAACAGTCCACTCTAAAAATCATTTTTACAGCAAAATTTCTGGACCAAAACACCTTCAGAGAGATCATGAACTAAGAGATGAACTTTCCCTTTCTGAAAAGAAAATTATCTTCTTTTCCTTACAAGGCACTGGATTGAGCTTAACTGAATCAGTAAGTATGAACTAAATGCGCAGACAAATTTTAATATATTTAAGAAAGTAAAAAGGATGGCAAATATTGAGAGACAGGTAAATAGAGATGTCAGGACTAAAAATTTGAAAAAAGAATGTTAAAACTATTTTAGATCTTTATTTCACTTCTCATTCTAAAAAAGATCATTGCATGGGTGAAAGAACACAAGCACAAAAATGCAAGGGCACTAAATCATAACTTTATTGGCAGTCCTACTTTAATTTCCATTTTATTAACACAGTACTTCACATTAATGTTACACATTGCATTTCCCAATTTTATTTCCTATTTCCTTTCAGATACTTAAGCAAGCATTTGCTTGCTCAGTGTCTTGGCAGTAAAATGTTTTAATTTCTTTGCTGAAAAATCTACCTGGTCATTCAGGTCCAGAGCAGAAGAAAACAATATATAGCAGCTTTCCTTCCTCAAATTCATGCTGCCTAAAGAGGAACTTGAAAGACCATTCCTCATGAATGGTCCTCCCTGCATAACCAACATATCTGGCAATAATGAGACGAATTATCAAAAAAATATTAATCTTCTAAAGCTATGTAAATCCAAGTTCAGCATTCTTTGAACTTGGCTTTACTTTTTGGTAATTTTAGACAGAAATGTGATGCACATTTACTGACCAGAACAGACCACTGGACTGCAGGACAGGAGTACCTCTTTGCAACACCGCAGTGGCCTAGCAGCCTGATGAGAAAGATAGACTATTTTTCCTTCAATGTCAGCATATTTCCTTATCAGAATCTTCCCTGATTTCAGCTATCGACTAGACGCCTTGTCTGTAAAGTTATAATTGTTCCTTGTGGCAAAAAGTACTAACAGAAAAGCCAGAACTCACAGCACCAGCTATTTCTCCCAGAGACCTTCATGAAGTTTGACCAAATTCTGTATACAACTATTCTACATTTCTAGAACAAACAAACAAAAATGCCTCCCAATCACTGGGAAAAACAGAAGCACATGAGTGGTGTCAGTGTCCATTTTTCTTTAAAGCAGAATGGAATTAACACACCATTCACAATGCCAGCTTTAGGGCTTCTGTTTTGGTAAGCAATTTTTCTGAAAACTAAAAGGTTTCAAAACTTTTAGGACTCAATGTTCCCACATGACTCCTGAATGTTTTGTGCATCCCAGATGCTCCAACAGAACTGTGTGGTTCCGTGTTGTTCCACCTGGCCAAAGCTACTGGGCCAGGCAGCACACGGTCTGACAACCAGGCAAAAAGGGGAGCTTTAAAGTAATGAAACAAGCATGCCTGTTTGCTCATCCATTTGCAACTCTCAGTGCTCTTCAAAACCATTGTCAGATTTCAACCAAGTAATTTCTGAATTTATATCAATTTGACATAGTCCTGCCAGAATTTAATTCCAAAAGGTGAGAGATGCAAACTAGTCCACTCAGTCAGGAGGCCCAGCAAAAGCAAGCAGAAGGCTGACTTAAAATATTCCATTTGACAGCATATTTCTGGTTAATTGGGTGCTACCAGTAGCCTTACAGATATTTCATGCAGACATGGAGAACAAGGAAAATGGGATTACCATCACAAAGTGGCAATACTTAGTGGAGAAATCCTTTAGAAATTAGATTTCCACTGTCTATGAAGTAACTTATTTTCCTGGCTCCCAAAACAGATGACTCAGAAATTCATTCAACTTTTTTTTTTTTTTTTTTAATACAAAACGTTTTCTTAATGGTAAGTGCAAAGAAAAGCAAAGTCTTTGCAGTGAAATTCAACCCAGCTCAGAAGGTAAATATCCTAAAACATTCAGCAAAGCTTAGCTATCCACACTTCCGTCTGAACGTCACATTTACTTCTCTGGATATTTGATTGCTAAGTAGTGTTCAAATAAGAGTCCCTTTTTGCTTTACCACAGTCCTCACAAACATCTCAGGATGAGGTCATTACCTTGTGCTATCTCCTTCACGAAACGCTTTGTTCTACCAGACAGTGACGGAGACGCACAAGAGCAATCTTTGCATTAAGTAATATGCCGCTGGGATTCCTTTAAAGGCTACGATAAATCTGCTTCCTGAATTTCTGAAAACTCTAGATTAATGGAGATTTCCTTCATTAGCAGAGCATACATAGCAGACATGAGCCTGGGGAGTTAACATAGCATTGCTAAAGCTTTCCATCATGCAGGGCCCTCTGGCAGCAGTAACGGCGTGTTAGTCTGTGCTGTCAACACTGCCGCTCTGCAAAGGTGGCAGGTCGCAGCTTTCCTTTAGCATCTGAAAAGGAATAAATCATTCATCCCTGATGGACCAGGGAATAAACCTACAAAACAGCTCTTCTGGTTATGCCTTCCGAACAGCTGATTTAATGCAAATCTCACTGTCCCATCTAAACGCCCTAGCACATATGAAAAAATGGCATCTAACAAAAAGAGCTTGTTTGCACCACAGAGAAGACACGCTGAAAAACTTGTTTTGTTGTTGCATACCCATGTGCAGTCTTTTGTACACCATGGTGCAGAGCAGTAGTTTAGAGGAACCACTCCAGCCTTGTTACGTAGCAAAAGCTCTTGTAATGTTAGAGGTCTTAGAGATCAAATCCCCACTGGTCGCAGAGGTGATACATTCATACATATACATGAAGGAGAACTGGATTGATGGGGATTTGTGTGGGTCTGAATGTATACACACACACACACCCTGAAACATGCATAATCAGTTTGGTTCTTTAAGATTAAAGTTGAAGTACAGAATACACCTAGGCCACTCAAACATATAAAAGATTTTCTTTTGCTTTTGCATGAGACCATTTCCACTAAGTCAGAGGACAAACATTCCCTCCTGCTTTATTTACTCATGTTTTCAACAAAGGTTCGACATTATTAATAACAAAGTTTGACTATAACTGGAACACAGCATGGCATCTCTTCCTACTCTAGAAGCAACTGATGTGAAAACTGCCCTCTAAAAGAGAGGACGTATTACTCTGCAGAGAGTTAAGGATAAATTCAAGGCACCTATGGAATCTCACAGGGAAAGCATCTACCCCCACGGCATTCTCTATTCATCCCTATCACCAATGCATTTATTTAAATCTGCAGTAATCCGCAATAATAACACTTTAAAAAAGAGAAAACCAAAGCATCCATGGAACAGTCCATGTTCAGTTTGTCCTGCACAGAGTAATTCTAAGGAACGCTCTATGAATATTTTTGACAAGTATATCTGATTTACCTATTCCATTATAAGATGCCCGAATACCACCCTACTGTTTAAGACAACACGCTCCTAAATTACAGTTTGATTTTTTCTTTTAATTCTATAGCCAGGAATCCTCCTTGAATAAAAGCTGAGTAAAATTTTCTTTTTGAGATTTTTCTTTTTTAAACTTCTCCTTATAATTAATAAGAGACTGCAACAAATCTGGAGATGGAACTGTGTCATAGTAGAAATCATATTATCTACTTTCTCTCAAGGGTCATTATGTTTTCTTCACATTCCCTCTACTTGGCAGACGTGAAATTAATAATTTTGCCCCTCAGGTTTGCTATAAGATGGTGAAGGTTCATTTGTCTGAAAGAGCAGGTTAATTTCTTCCTCTGCAAATGTTTTGAAATGAGAATTTAACAAAGTGAAGAACTAAGTCTCCATTTACACGACCACTTTTCACATGACTGAAGACAGGACACGTTTTACAAACAGCCAGTTTCCATCCCTATACTAAATCAGATATAATTGTCAGGAAAATAAAACTTAAATGCTCTTCCACGTTGCAACAAGCAGCTCCTCCAAACAAACTGAGCTGACAGTCAGATTTCATACTCTTTGCCCCCCATCATCCCTAGAATCTGCCATCTGCAAACTTGCTGACGGTGCACTGTGGATAACCCCACTGTCCGGATCTTTAATGGCGATGTCAAACAGGACGTAACTGAGTATTAACCCCTGGAGTACTCTGCTATTTGCTGGCCTCCAACGAGACCTCTTGTCACTGATCAACACCCTCTGGATCCAGCCATGCAGCCAGCTTTCAATCCACCTCTGTCTTGTCTGCCCATCCAACCCATGCATCAACAGATTCTCTATAAGGAACTTACGTGAGGATGTGCTGGAATAGACGGTAGACAATATCCACTGTTCTCTCCTTATCTACCCAGCCAGTCAGTTCATCACAGAAGGTTATCAGGCACATCGAGCATGAGTTTCCCTTTGTGAATCCATACGTACTTTGTCAATCTTGTTTTTGTCTTTGTGCTTAGAAATGGTTTCTAGGAACCTTCCCAGAAATCAAGGTGAGCCTAACCAGACTGTAGTTCCCTGTAGGTAGTCCCTGTCCTTTCTGAAAATAGGAGAGGCTTTTGTTGCAGCTGCATTTGCTGTGGTTTGAAGCAGTTTTTTGCTTTCATATATTTTAAGGATTCCCAGAGGGCAATTTTAGACTGAGACAAAGAGGAGAACTGGATTAAAATTGACTTTTTATAGGAGAAATTTAGATTTTGTTTTTTCTTGACCAAAATCTCCAACAACACAAGGGGAAAGCTGCTCTGTAAAACAGGAACAGAGAAATCAGCTCAGTAAGAAACAACTTGCATGTTTGTTTCCAGGCAAGTGGCTGTTAAAGAAGAACTTTCGTATAGCAGTCACAGCTGGACAACATTTTTGTCTTTTTGTGAGGGCCCTTTCAAAGAAGATGCATTCCTTGGGATTCCTTATAAGAAGGTACTACTGACAGAGACACACGGACATACACAGAATCATAAAACGGTTCAGGTTGGAAGGGACCTTAGAGATCATCTTGTTCCAACCCCCCTGCCATGGGCAAGAACACCTCCCACTAGAGCAGGTTGCTCAAAGCCCCATCCAGCCTGGCCTTGAATACTTCCAGGGAGGGGGCATCAACGATTTCTCTGGGCAACCTGTTCCAGTGTCTCACCACCCTCACAGGGAAGAATTTCTTCCTTATATCTAGTCTAAATCTACCCTCTTCCAGTTTATAACCATTACCCCTTGTCCTGTCATTACCTGTCTTTGTAAAAAGTCTTTCCCCAGCTACTACTACATCTTAGTGGTTAGTATTTGCTTGGAATTCAGTTAAAATTTATCATCCTGAGGAAATTCAGAAACTGATTCACCTCCTCCTACATTGCAAAAAATTTAACACTAGCTTTCACCCTTGCACGAACGTGAACCTTATACGGGAATCTCATGTATATCAGAAAGACATTAGAAAAAAGGATGACGCAGTAGCTATTTTGATTTCAAATTTCTATTGAAAATGTAATTCACTTTTGTAATAAGAAGCAATAGAAGAAATGGAAGCTCAGTGTGGAACTTGCTATGATAAATCAATGCAACTTCCTGCTAAAATTCATTATAGAGTCAGGTTTGGAATGGTGACTTTAGAAATACTCGAACATTTCCACAGGAAACAATATCTGCTACCCTTCTCCTCAGGGTTCCTGTGATCTGAGGTCTAGCTCTGATACAACACAGCTGCACAGCTTCATTCATACTTCTAAGGAAGTTAAGTTTTGTAGAAAATTACTTACAGCATAACTTCCAGTTGAATTCTCTCACTATCATAAAACTAAATGATGTTAAGACTTCATTACATGCCAGAAAAAAACCTGAGCTTGTTCACAGGCAGTCCCCTAACATATGTGAATAAGAAGGAATAATTTAATTCTCAGTGACACAGAGATCCTTCCTCTTTTCTTGAGACAAAAAGGTCAGAAGACTCAAAGAAGCCTGCCAGGACTGAAAAAGACAGCCTCAATTCAACCTTGTGAAACTGTTCTTAGGAAGAAGCTTATCTTTCCCAGTACTGATATGCAACAGGGAAAGACATGGAAATAAGCATTAAGTACCACTGAGATCCAAGACAGACTAGTACATGAACACCAACAGAGAGAGAGACTAACTACAAAATCAAAAAAAAACGGGAATGAGATGAGGGTGGAAAAATGGAGCAGACCAACTACTAAAATGACTTATTCAGAATCCCATACTTTAGGGTCTGAGGATCACCCATCTCGTAGGACATTGCAAGAGCTTCTTGTCACAGGTCAGGCAAAACAGGGTGGCATGGAGCATGGAGTACTAGTTGGTGAATGTGCATGCAAAAGCACGTTCACTTTGCCTGCAGGGTTCAAGACAGTTGCCAGTCCATACTGCTTGCATAAAGATAATTTTGGCTGTTTCAACCTGATGCAGTTAGGGAGCGTATGATAGCAAGATAATGTACAAATTGTACAGACTCCCTGACATAGTGTGGTAGGATGAGATTGAGAGTTTAACACTTTCCCTTTGGATCAAGCTACAGCTTTCAACAGAGCAAACCTCCCGTGTATGCAATTACTATATTTCTATACTGTTTACTAACAGGCTTTAGACCTTATATGCTCCTAAGTTACGCACATCTTTTAGGGATGAAAAGGGGAGAACAGCAAATTTTGTTAACATTCCCAAGCAATAATAGGGTGGTTGTTCTGGTCCACGTCTCATCATTTTCACGGTCTGTAACAGGAGATCAGCTCTTCACTGATAAAGACGGAAGATTCGTTCCATCTGTGAGCACTTTGGCACATGCACATGGTTTCACCATGCCAGGGGGTGTCAAAGGGCAGCAGAGAAATAGGGAAATAACCTTGGCACCTAGAAAAAATTATTCTCCTGAATCCAAAGCAGTAAGAAAAAGACAAAAATATTTTAAGTGGGAGTTAAGAGTTCCTCTGCTCTGTTCTTCCAGATGTAACGAGCTTTCCAGGAGTAACACTTTACAACTAACCTGAAGAAGTGATTCAAGAGCTCAAGAGAACTGGAAGTAACAGCTTTCCTTCTGACAAACTCAGGTGAGAGGGTAAAAGAGATAGCAAAAAGAACAATGTTAATTAAAAAATTCCTGTTACTTTCTTGCTCATATTGAGCATGTATGAATTCTCTGCTTGGGAAATTGTTGGTTACATTGACAGCAATTGCTTTTCCAAGTGCTTCAGGGCAATAATTGTATCTTCACACAGAGAAGTGGAATTTTGACTGTTAGACATAATTTAGAGACATGAGGGTAGTCAGTCAGAAGTTTCTTTCATGGCCGTTTACTATTATTACTATTATTGCTCTTTCCTTAAATTCCTCTAGAGTTTTCTAGTTCAGGAAAGAGAAAGATACTCATTTTTAGGATCACTTCAAAATGTCACTATGAATAGAGAAACTTAACTGATGAAAAGCAACACTTTTCCTTAAGAGGCCTTAAAAAATTCCTTCACTTCAGAAGGATTTTTTTTTTTTTTTTTTTTTTTTTAAGTTACAGCTGCTCACCAGCATTCAAGGAACAGTCCAGCCCAACAATTCATCATTTAGTAGTAAAGCTTCATGCAAGAGAGTTCATAAAAGAGAGACCACAGCAACTTCTCTGGATTTCCCAGAAGAGCATTTTCACTGGGTATTATCTCACCCTCGAACTGCAGGACATAACTTGATCAACATTTTCAGCATGCAGTACATGTCTAAGACAAAACGTTGCAAAGCACACAAATAATTCTACCCACGTAATTGTTGATGTGGAAAAGAAGAAACTACAAAAAACATTTTATCTCATTATTCCTTTAAAATTCCTGCTTAGGTTTTATTATGGATGGTTCTACTGGTTTTAAGTCAGATTTAGAGAAGATTTGTTTCAGGATTTTTTCCAGACAGAGGAGGATCCACAACCTACTACAGTAACAGATAACAGCTTTTTTTAATTTTTATTTTGATAACTATTGACTTTCCGATCGAACTTACTATATCCCATGTGGCAGAGAAACTGTTGGCTCTGTGCTTAGCTACAGGGCAATTTCCTTGGTTGGAACATCTACGCAGCCACTTAGCTGCTAGCAATGGTGGGGTGAGGGCGTGGGCGAGTGCTGTCTCTGTAGTCATGAAGGGCATTGAGTCTGACACCAAGCTAGCAAACCGACTCCTCAGATAACGGTGTTTGAAGGAGGAAGAACTTTAATTGGTGCTCCAATTTTGGAATTACCATTTTATAAACATACCAGAGTGAAAAATGTATATCAGGGTAATTAGAGATGCACTGTGTAGCGGCAATGTTCTGTCATATACCTTCCTTTTTCTTCCCCTTTTCCGATTCTTCCCCATATCCTACTCAACCCTAGCTTTTTTTTTTTTTTTTTTTTTTTTTTTTTAAATAGCATTACTCTTCTAGGTTCGTAACATCATATGAGAAAACTGTGGGAAGAAGAAGCTTTGAACACAGCAACTGGTGATTCAAACTCCAGACAACCAGGCCTTGGTTTCAGACCTTGAACATAGGTGGGGGGAACACTTTCTTTTTTTCCCCCCTAAGGCTGATTCAAAATGTAGTTTATAATGGCCAAAAAGTCATTAATTCCCTCTTTTTCAAACTTGCACTCCACATTCCAGGTTAAACCTAAACCAGATCTGAATGTAATTCCTCAGCCTTCCTGAATGTTACACTGAAAGAGCACTTAACGTTTATATTACATTTCATCACAATGAAGAAAAGCACTTCAGAAAGTACGTAACTGCTCCACTGAGAGCGATGCAGGCAAATCTGGAGAGATGTTTTTTCTTCATTTTCTTTGCATTCTAATTATCGATGCTTTTATTTACTAAAGTTACAGATAGGGCCTGTCTATTAGAAGCATCTGAAATCTCATTTCGCTAAAATGAAAACATATTTCAAATGCTTTGGAGAACTATTAACATTATTGAATGTCTAGCACACTGCTTCAAGTCTCAGAGTGGTTCACCAGACCCCTAGGGAACAGGCAAGCAGCATACAATTATCACAGTAATTAAAAAGGTGCAATGACTCTTCTCTTAAAGACTCCTGCTTTATTAATTCTATGGTATGCTTTGGAGACTGGCATTATTTTACTCCTACCCAGCTTAATTATGCCTTCATTAGTTTATCAGCATCTCTTTTTAACCCCTCGGGCCAGTTATTAGCATGTCACTTGCTAACAGTTAACCAATAACCACTGCACCTTCAAAGCAGTGCCTTCTGCTATAAAAAAGCCAATTTGTAGAGACAGTTTTAATATCATCATCCAATTTATATTTTTCAGTCAGACATCGCTTTCTGCTTTTAATTTAAGAGGGCTACTGTTTAGACTAATGAAAACAAATAATGCTGGTGTATTACAAGACTTGAGCAGGAAATAAAATACTTCCAGTACATACTGTTTTACGAGACTGAGCGCATGCTTTAATACTCAACAGTACACACCACTGAAATGAACAGAAAGCACATGATGTTCTTAAATACAGCTAAAACCCTGGATTTCTTTCTCTGTACTGGGTCTCACTGGGACTGAGTTAATTTTCCTGTCCAGCCTCAAGGCTTTCTATTTTTCACACCCCTCCTCTGCAGTGAGCAGTCTAGGGGTGGGCAGGAGGGGATGCAGCTGGGACAGCCATGCACACACAGCTTTTGCTTCACCTATCAGACTTGTCCTTACGTCAACCCACAAGTCTTTTCTCCCTCCTCCTATTTTCTCCCTGTCCGCAGCAGAGGCGATGGAGCAAGTGGCTGTGTGGGTGTTTGGCTGCAGGCTGGTGTCAGTCCACCACAATCTCTCTATCTCTTCAGTGCAAACAGCCTTGCATGCACAGTGCCCAGTGTTACAGTACCTCATCATGAAAGCAGTTAAACAAACTGTGAAAAAACTGGTTTAATTTTAAAATATATGAAGCACATCTGTACTAAATACATACATATCTTGCGTAGATATTTTTACCTAATTACAAAAAGCATAGTGACCTAGAAACCCTCCTGAAGGGTACTTTTTATGTCCCAGTTTTGACTAAACTGTTGTTCTCTTAATATAACAAAGAAAATCTTACCAATATTAACTAGTTAGCTACTGTGTGCTTTTAGTCTTTTTCATTAAATACTTCTTTTTCTGTTTTCTTTCATTATATGATTACTAACTAATCATATAGTTAGTACTTATATAAGCTTACATCTTCAAAGCGTAATGCTGGGATTCTGACAGCAACCAGTTTTCACTCTGTATTTGGCATCATACCAATTGAAGTGACCAATTGAAGTGTCCAAGTGAAATGACATCCAGCCACGGGTAGATGGTCAAGTGACTTTATGAATAGTAACCTCCATATGCAAAGGAAATTCATCATTATTTCTGTTTAAATATATAATTTTTCCTGGTACCATTAAAAGGAAAACTAATCAGTTCTTTAAAATGTTAGGATCAATAAGCTATAACATTTGCTCAGCCACATTTCTTCCAGGTACACTTCTGACCACCTTCTACCAATTTTACAGCAGCAGAAAAGAGGTTCAAAGTACTAGGGGAAAACACTAATGACAAAAAAAAATCCAGGACACAATATATTCTATTATTTTTGGAGCAGCTAAATCCCAAATTAATATTACTTCCACTCTTTTTTTTTTTTTTTTTTTAATATCTTTTTACACTCAGAGGTCAGAACTACTAATTATAACATACAAAATAGGAGCCAAAACTGCTGTACAACACAGCAAATCACATCATCTAATCTAATGACAAGACATGCTGTCAGTCACTCAAGAAAGCAGTCCTCTGCTAAATCTTATCAGCTAATTGAGACATAACTGTAACTACCTCTGCTGTTACAGAACATTTCTTTCCACGTTATCTATGAGTTTGATATACCTGACACTGAGAAAAGAAATAAACAATCCAAAACTCCTTGAACTTGGGACAGTAGCCAAAAGAAAAGGGAAATTAAAAAAAAAAAATGGAAAAAAAAAAGAAATAACCTGACATCCTAAATATACACTAACAAGAGCAGAGTGCGATGAAAGGGAGAACGTTCATCGGAATGTTGTGTACCTAACAGTAAAAGTTGCCCTCTACAGCATCCCGCTCTGATCACTTAAAGGCACAAACAGATATGGTTTAATCTACAAAATACTGTGGCACCGAAGGTTTATTTGAAAGTCATCCTACCTGTCAAATGCTAAGATGTTGTACTTAAAAGCATTCAGTCTTACTTCCTGCAGATTGCTGGTTTAGTGCCGATAGTAAAAACTGCTAGTAAAATAACTTACATTTCCAGCTCTAGAGTGATGCTTACAGCTTTCCAATCACTTGTGAGCACTCACCAGCACACTTTGTTCTTGTTTTGAGAGCTGGCCCAGGAGACCCCGTTCCTCCTTCACCCGGCCTTGTAAGTAACACGCTGATCTCATATTCTGTGTCAGGATCCAGGTGTCCGATCTTATAGCTTGTGGAGTCCACAGGTTGTATGTCATACCAGCTTCCACTTGAAGTTCGATACTCAACTTCCCTTTGAACAATGGGTCCGTCTCCATTGATGGAATTGGCATTCAACTGTATCCACAAGTAAGTCGCACCAACTGAGGACAGCTGAGGTGGAGCAATGGGAACTGGTGGCTCTAAAGGACAGTAAGTCACAAAAAGCAATGATGATTATGCAGGTATTTTTTCTGTTTCTAAAACATTCTAACAAACAATGGATTTCATACTGTATTAGAGCTGAAGGCTGCATAAAAGTACGGATATGAAGAAATTATCGTTACAGATTAATTTGTTTTCCATAAACTGCAATATGCAAAGTCTCCTGCTTAGGCACTTAAGAGATTTTACCCCAAAGCTTACATTCTGTACTGCATAACTTTGTAGTTTGTGTGACCAGAGTTCTCCTATTCATTTGACATTAAATGCTATCTTTTAACTTTCAATTTAAAATGAAAGCTGATTTCAGTTTTTCTTATCAAAATACAATTCTTACTGGAGATTAATATAAAGCCTACTCAAAAGTAACATTAAGTTGCAGTTGATATTTTAGTCTATTCCTAGACATAACTAGAACAGTGACTTCAGCCTGAAAACAAAATCTTTTTTCATTATTTCTCATGGACTGCATTATCCAACCTTTAGATTTCTGTGTAAGCAGAATAAATATAGTATTTTTTTCATAAGTTCTATATCATGGTTAAACAGAAAGATCCTCTCAATGAGAGCTGGGGGAATTCTTGAGTATTTACTATGAGCTTGACTCTATTTCATGTAATGGCTTATTTTCACCAGCTAACACACAGAAGCAGTATTCTGTCACAATAAGGAAGCATATACGTGATCTCAAGATAGCTTGCATACTGAAGATCTTAAAAGTGAGCAAGATTTAAAACTACTTTTTACTTATTCTACGATGGACATCTTATTTTGAATTAAGACTGCAGAAGTAATTTGCAGACATCATCTCTTTTTAAAGCTAAATAACACATTCATTCTTTTCCTACTGATTAACCACAGAATTACTCCGCTGTTTTGAGCATCACATCTGCATAAAATTCGCTTTCCCATTGGCTAAATATATTCAAGTAGACTGAAACCAAGCTGTTGTAATAAGGCAGTAAGATCCAATATTCTTAACACATCTATCAGCAAACACTGCCACCTTCTTAAAGGCTACACAGAATACTTAATGAAAGCAGAACATCTGTCTTTCCTAAGCTGTAGATTCAGATTCATCCTCTTCTGCTAACCATTTCCCCAAGTGTTGATATAGGTAGTCAAACAGAAAAGAAGCTGAATTTATATATTTCATCATTTTCCCAAGGACTTGGAAGTCAGACTTAAAGTGAAGAACATCAAAGAATGAAGCACAGGAGGAAAGGAACTCTGAATATAAGTATTAATTTCCCGAGAAATAGTAGAATTGCTATTTTAACTAATATGTAATTGCCCTATGTATATTACCTTCCCCTTCCCCCCCCTCCCTGACACTTACAGGAAGAGTAAACGCACAGAGCACTAAGGATAATGAAGATCACCTACGATCTTCACAGACCAGTGGAGTTTCTAATTAGCACTGTACACTTCTACAAAAACTTTAATCAGCGCAATCTCCTAGCAATTGCTGAAACACATCACAAAATTGCAAACATGGGCTTTTACACTACATATTTCCATCTTAATACAATTAATCACCATCACGAAGAACATGATACAGTTGACAACAATCTAGGATGTCTCCAAAGACATCTACTAATTATTACTGACTGGAATAGAGATAAGGATGGATTAAACACAGGGAAAGATTCCAGTGCATACAGGCAAAAGGAAAGTTGTTTACATTTTCAAATCACCAGGGAAAATACTGTTGTTACATGTCAGTAGCAATATATGGCAAACTGATGTCATCTTTTGGTTAGACACATATTGCAGTTTTATTGAGATTAGTGTTCCCGAAGTATATAAACTCTGGCTTTATACAATGATCGTATGCCTGGAAACTGCTCTGACTTGACTCAAAATGATTTAGCATCAATTTACATCATTAGGCTGTTTTGTGAACCAAGACATGAAATGGAACTTTTATAGAGCATCCTAAGGCATTTACTTAGCCATGCTGAAAGAACAGTTAATTACTTTCAAGTTTCAAATGCTACTAAAGGCTGGTGAAGTGCCATTCAAAATGCGAACTCAGGAGTTAGGTCGCTAAGGTTAGTGGTTACACCAATTCATTCCAAGTATTACAAGTACTTGAAATAGACAGTATTTTATTGTCTTTTTATCCCTTGGGGCACATTTTTCATTCCTTTGTGGCCAAAGTGCAAAAGGTTAATTCAAGCTGCGTGGTTTCAGCAAAGTCTCTGTATGCTGCAGTTTATTTAATAATAGAAGTGTAGTTTAATACTAAAAGTAGTCGTTTTATTGGAGATCAAAGTTACATGGAATGAGCCTTTCATTATAAAGAAGATGCTCATCATTAAGTGACTGGTTAAAAACATAAGCCCTGGAGTTAAACACACTTTTATACAAAATGGTGTATTACCAAATATAATGAGCTGATTTCATGACTAAGGTATTAAAACTGTTCTTTCCAGCTTGTTCTGAAAGAGTACTTTTCTTTATTCTTCCTTTAGACAGAATTAGTTTTTGGTGGTTTTTTTTTTTTTTTGTTTATTTTGTTTTTATTTTTTTTTTTAGGATCCTGAGGAATTTGAATCGCTTAATGAGGAAAAGTACCAGACTGCATCACCACCATCTTTCACTGAAAGCATTTTCAACAGTGGCCAATGAGGTAGCGTCAAATAAATACCATTGAAAATCCTTTTCCAGATAATACCTTTATAAAAATGGTTCAATAGACCTGTCACTCTGTAGTCTTCTCATTCAGGGAAGAAATTTCAACTGATTGCAGTAGGAGGAAGTTTGTAGCAGTGGCACCTTAATATGATGGTTTAGTTTAAAAACAAGTTCTTTCTTGCAGATCTCTTTTAAAACTAAACCAAGCTATTCAGCACTATGAAATCCTTTACAGATCGGATCTTAAAATAGAATATGAATAGAATTCCTTTTTTTGGAGTTAATAATTTATAATTCAATGCTTTTCAGACTTTGGACAGACAAGGTGACCTGTTCTTGAATTCTGAGATGAACGTCAATGGGCAAAATCTCTTACGCAAAGACGACACTGGCCACCTTACAAAGCCAGACGTCAAAGTCCAATGACTGCAGATGACAAGATGTTCTATGTCACCCTATATTGACTCGATCAACTACAGTAAGTGAGAAAGACAAAAGTTCTATGATAAGGGGCAGCTTTTGTCTCAGAGGATAAGAACAAGGCCACAGATGCACAGAAACTATTAATTCTTATGCACTTCTACATTAGTTGTGAACATACTTGAAACAACAACTGCTTTATTTACATTGCTTCGTGCTTTAAATTAAACAGAATTTCCAAATATTTTCTACAAGATCCTAATGTCTTTGTGTTTTGCAGTTCTTTTAAAATTTTAATAGGAAGAGGGAAGATATCACACAGAGATGCCAGTGGAGATAATGCAGATCTCAGAGATTCAACTGATTTATAAAACACAGAAGTAGACATCTCTTGTCTGAGGCCCAGAACAGCTCACTTGAAATATGGAAAAATCTACTTCAATAGTAGCAATAACTTTTTTTAAAATTGTTGGGTTTTGTGTTTTTTTTTTTTTTTTGCACAGTGAGAAATGGGGAGAATAGAACCATGACGACACATTTAGAGGAAATAAACATCTATCTTGCAAGCTAATTTTAATTAAACAATGATTGCCATGATAATCCCATGCAATATTATTTAGCATATCTTGAGTACGTGATGTGGTAAAAATTGGGTGTCAATCATCTGATGCTATGTCCACATTATTAATTATATAGTTATAATTAAACTGATTTGTCTTGAAATCAACGAAACAGCTTTATATATACAATTTTACATACACACAACTATACATAACTACATATGTAGTTACGCTTATCTATATATGAGCATACACATTGTTGTGCTCATCTTCTGTCCCTGCAAATGATTCTGGTCCTTTGGAAACAGTGGAGAGCAGTGCCATTTTGCAGCATTTAATTGCAGGGTAACACGTACTCCCACTGATAATAGGACACAGCAGTGACTTTGAAACACTACAATTCTCAGCACAATATTCTTTCAAGAAGTCTTCACATAACTCCTGCCGAAGTATTTAATAAAAAAACACCAAAATTAAACAGCTATAAGCAGTATGATGCACTGCACAAGTAAATTTTACACTATGTCTTTTTTGAGAATGATCAGGATCAAAAGACGACCAGAATGCTATTAAAATTACCTCTAAATTTATCATTTAAGGAAATTTCACTGTTATAATTTATACATATTTTGAAACATTAAAGCAAATTTGTGTCCTTACACAATACACTTTGCAGATAAAACCTGGTTAGCTAGACATCAGTAGATACCCTGCAAAACTCTGCATTATTCTCCATCCTTAACTAGATATACACTTTTCCTTTTCCCAAACAATTTCTCCCAAACCCAATCACTCTGGCTCACCCACTCCTGAGTCACAAGCCGTTTGAAGTATCTCAGCCTTTGCTGCTCTCACTCCATCTCCATCTGCCAACCTGAGCAGTCTGAAGTCTTCTCACCACGCTTCTCACCCTTGCTCAGTTTTGTTTTTTCTCTCTCCACGCCACAGTTACCATCTCCACATTCCAAATATCTCTGAACTCCCACCCTAAGTTTGCTTGTTTACCTAGGCTGTGTCAACTCATTCTTCTAACCAAGTTTCTCCCTAACATTTGCTATGTCCTTCGGCACTTCCATGGCCTTTTGAGCCATTTTCCCCTTTTCCATTGGCGTCTTCCTCCTTGTACACACACACACATGCCCACACACAAGTATTTACATGTACATATATGAATGGGTAGATGTTTCTATTCTACCCTTGGTTTTCTTTCCTTGTCCAAATTGATTATTTTCGGTGTTTTTTGTTTTTGTTCAGTAGACAAGAACTGAAAAACTTAAGTATTCTTAACACAACTCTCACGCTCTCCTGAAAAAAACATAAGTTCCTGGTTCAAAGCCTCACGTCTTCAATGCTGTCCTATGGAATGCTTGTTAAAATGGCTGAACTACCTCAACTCTTTTGTTTGGAGGTTCTCAGGCTGAGACAAAAACCCTTACTGAAAAATACCAGCCTGAAGTCAGTTTACCAAAATTATGAGCATCTGAAAGCAATACTTCACAACGGGCAACTGTAAAAAGACAACATAATATCAGCAATATATGCTAAAAAAAAAAAAAAAGGGGGGGGTACAGGCAAACTGACGGATGCAGCAGGAAAGATTCATTGGCAGAGAGAAAACAGATCTTAATATGCACAGATACTTAATGTAGGATATCAGATGATACCTCAGATAAGTCATTTCTAATATTTTCTTCCCATGTCTTGATCCCAAAGCGATTTTGCCCTCCAGAATACAGCCTTTGTTCTAGAGTTCCACATGGTCTCCAATTGTATTCCTGTTCTTAAATCTTCAAGTTGAAAAGATGCAGACATTTAAGCTGCCAACATTACAGATGGCTACCTCTCTACGCCCTCACATAAAAACCCTAACAGAACTCCCTTTAACCAATTTGACACCTAGGTTTGCCTTGTTTGAACTCAATAAGCAGTCTGAACTCTGTAATAATCTGGTGTCTGCTCAGACAGGCTCACTCTGTTCTCCTAAATCCAATCTGTGTTGGATCTGCCCACCATCAGAAAGTTCAACCCAGGGACTGTATGTAAGAGTCTAATTTACTTCACCAAATACATTTAATCAATTCCACCCTACTATTTTCCTTTTGCTCAATGTTTGATTACTTTTATGTCACCTATTAGATACAAACTGCTGTTTTTTTTACAATAAGTGGGTGATCTGGCAAGGCCAATTTCATGTCTCCCATTAGATAAAGTGACATTTCAATCCAATTCTCTGACAAACTTAGATGAGGATACTGTGTAGTTTGAACACACGCACAATGACAAAGCACTTGTCTTTTCAGCCCTTCCTATCAGAACAAACACTTGGGTAAAATTGAAAACCTCCCCTTCAGGATTTATTTAAATAGAGCAATCAATACTTATTCCACCAACCTCTAAAGGGCACAAGATAACACAAACAAGTTTTTTTAAAAAATAATCCTTTTTTTCCTTCATGTTTAGAGCTTGGCTAATTGTTCACTGACAGAGGTTTTGCTCATTAACTAGACGATATCCATGTTTACAGTTCTTTAATAAGATAACATGGGATTAACTGACAGCTTTTTAATTGCCTTTGCCTCCTCCCCCTCAGAGGCTAAGCCTTGTTAGAACCATATTTGCTCAGGTAAAAAAGAAAAAAAAAAGGAACATTAGCCAGTTTCTTATGCATCTGTTGTCCTCAGAATCAAGATTTAATTCCTATTTCTTTGTGATTTCAAGTTTGGTTTGCAAAGCCTGGTACTAACATTCTTTCTGCTGATATTGAAAGTTCTTGTACCTCATCTCTAGCCCACACAACATCATGTCACAGCAGAACTACAAACTTTAGAGAGGTTTAAGAAAGAAAGTAACTGGAGTCTACTCACAAGAATTTCCTATTTAGTGAAACTATGCCTAGACTGAAGTATCATGAACATTGCACAGAGGCAACCCACTGTACTGTGCAGATGTCTTTAAGTATCTACCTAAAAGCAAAGATATTTTGGAAAAAAAAAACGTATTTATTTATTTTCAATTTGATTTACAAGTTCAGTAACCAGTATGAAACAGCACAATATATGTGATGAGCTGACTAACTTAAAACACTAGACTTCACACTCCTGTCATCACAGCAATGTAATTCCAGGGAAATTCCACTTAAGTCAGCTTAGTTACACCAGTGAAAATGAGAAGAGAATTAGATTCATCATTTCCAAAGAGAGATGGGTAATTACATCACTGTTTCTATGCATACTATTATTAAGCCATCAGTAATTCCCACGTAAACTAAGTATTACATGCAATATGGGCATATGTACATTTCTCATGATTTATTGATGGTAATGGTCTAAAAATAGAAAACGCACTGAAATCAATCCACTATCTTTGCATTCTGCCAACTAACATTGCAAAAAAGCTGCTGAAAAAATTAGGGGGGGAAATACAATTTCTTAATTATACACTTTCTTACTCATGGTGTATTTACTAATTAGCTCCTAGTGCTTCTATTTCACGACAGTCAAAGGTTTTACAGCACAATGCTTAAAATGGGTCTTTTAGGTCAGAAGGAGTGACCTGCAGGTGGTCTCACAGAAGCTCCAGTATAGGCAACAGGGATTACCATAATTACTTCGCCACTCTACAAGTAGTTAATGGGATTACACCCTAAGGCTATCGAATTGTTCACAGTGCTCAGTGCAGATCTTCTGAAAGAATCTGGATAAGCACAAGTGCTTTAATGATATGCTTCATAATTTCATCTACTGCACCACAAAAGGAACACTAATAAATGAAAACACCCTAAATCAAAGAAATGGAGAGCACCTAACCTCTTTGGCTCCCTGTACCTTCTGTCAACTGATGCAGTTAATCTTTCATTTGCCTCACTCAGTCCCCTTTCTTCCTTTGGTTTGCACTGCTGTAAGGTCTGAAAGATGCTCTATCATTCCTGCTGTGGCTCATACTTTCTCTCTAAGTTCTATATATTTCCATTTTTGGCCACCTCTTATTTCTTCTTCAAGCTATCTTTCCTTGGACAAAAAACTCCTCAGTTTTACTACTATATCTTATGATTATATATTCATCCCTATTTGTTTCTTTCTTCATCTGTCCATTCAAATAGTTGATCTAAGTTTCTGTACAATGTTTTGGCACGTTATCCCCACACATTGGTTATCCACAACCTTCTCCTCATCTTTGCCCTGTCCTGCTTCTCTCCATTTTCTCTAAAACAAAACTAAACTATACTCTTGCTTTTGGAAAATGGTTCCCTCTTCTTTAAGGCTCTCTTGCATCTTCTATGAGTGACCAGTTATTCCCCAGTCTAACCTGCAGACCATGCTTCTTTCCCTCCAATCAACTAAAAATCTAAACATGTTCATCTTACACTGTTCTAGACATTTCATCTTTTCATTATTACACTCATTTTTTCCCTTAAACATTCTCCTTCCATTTTTAATTCAAGAAAGTCCTCCTTACCTACAGCCTAACTGCTAGCTTTCCTATTTCTCTTCTCAGTGTGAATCTACTGTCCTCTTCTCTGTCTCTTTTTCCCCATAACTTTTATTTTGCTTTCGTAACTTTTTTGTTTATTTATTTATTAAACAGTGCTCTTGAGGGAAATATTTAAATCAATCCACAGCTAACCAGTTAATTAGCCTTGGCTGCTTCTATCATTCTGTTGCTACAGTTGGATGGACTCCTATGATTTACATAAACAGTCTATTTATTGAACCTTTTATCAACTTTAACAAACCATGGGTGACATTCTTAGTGAACTAACAATTGCAGATCCTAATTCGATACACCAAGCAAATGAATAGTGATTTGATTGTGAAATACCTTTGACTATCAGTTCTGCATAGTTCGATACACCAACTCCTCCTTCTGTCCGAATCATGCAGCGATAGTTGCCAGCATCTCGCTTCGTGGCATTTACCACATTAAAAAGAGCTACAAATCGCCGAACATTGAACACTTTTATGTTCTTCAAAGGTGCATCCCTTACATAAATACCCTAGGAAAAGAAACAAAAAGAATTGTTAGTCATACTTAAAAAAAACACTTGAAAATCAATTCTATTTCTGCTAAGTTCCCCAAGAGGGGAAGCAAGGCAAAAGCAGAAATCTGTAGTATTACTTTTACAGATGTTTACACTGTGTGAGACTATTGCCTTCCCATGTGAGTTAAAACATTCATCATCAGTGGGCAACCATTCATGTGGAACAGCTGCTTTCAACTCTTTATAGATTAACTAATAGAAAGATTGAAGAGCAATGTAACATTTACTTGCTTGGCTTACTTTACAGAAATAGTTAAAGGTGTGTTTTTTTTTTGTTTTTTTGTTTTTTTTTAAAAGCATGAAACTTAGCATATGCAATCTGTTTTTGTTTCTTCTCCACACCTTCTATTCCGCATATTTACATGGCTCAGCTTGCATGGAAATTTAAGTGTATTGTTGTCTTATAGCAACACCTACACGAGATCATCAGCAACTCAAGTGGAAGAGATTTGGCACAGATTTACCAAATGAATGACCAGCAAGGCTCAAGTTGTCTCCATTTCACAGTTCCTCAGCACAGTGCTAGGCACTGGGCAATTTATACACCCCAGCACAACATCTTGCCCCCAGTTCAACAACCTGCATGCACAGAATAAGAAAATGAACGAGTTGAGGAGCATAAGTCCCTTAAGTCCCATGCCACCAGTCTGCTGCCTCCTATCATCCAGTGCACGCCTGGGGAGGACAGAAAAGGACAGAGATGACATCTTGCCATGTCCTACGATGCAAAGATGAGGGCTGAGACAGCTTTCCGATCCTCACAGAACTCATGCTCCAGTTGGCCATGAAACAGGCTACGTCCACTAGGAACGGTTCAAGAAACTTCAGAAAATTGCAATAACCCAGTTATTACAGCTGGTTGAAAAGTCTATATACAAAACCTACTTAAAACATTTATTCAAACAAGAAGGGTGTACTTTCCACACAAACACAAGTGTTTCAATAAATTGAAGCCTACAGCCATTATCAAAACATCAGAAGAAATCAGATAACCTCAACAAGCATCTCCCAAAAGATGTTCTCTCTGGGAAGGCATATGCAGTGCTATGTCATTTAACGATGTCAGTTATTTTTAGTAGGTTTTCCTCACTTCAGGAGCTTCAGGCAAGGCAAGGGTCCTGTGCTACCTTGCTTCCATAAACTGTCAACGCAGCTGGTGATGTTTGTTTTTCTGGCCTGGAATTTATAGCTTATTCAGTAGAATTTAAGGCCTATGTAGGAAATTCTAACTTCAATTTGTTATGGCCTTCACTTGTCACCATATTGAAATTAACCTTGAAGTACCAGATAAAACCAGAGAGATACAAATAACAGCTGCAGTAAATTAAACTTATCCATAATCACAAAACCAAGTCAAAGTTTATCATGCCATTGATGTCAAAGAAGTAGAATAATTAATCGTAAATACAGGTTCTCATTCTCTTAACATAGTGAGTTACTTCCTCTTAAAATACAAACATGGGTGACACACAGCTTCTTAAAGGAAAAAAAAAAAAGCAAAGAATATACTACCATGCCTTAAAATTTACTCAAATTATTATCTGAGAATTACTTCAGACAATTGCTAGCTCCTTAGAATTTCTAGAATTCTGAGCTGCAGATAAACTGACTTCTGACATGGCACTTACTGAAAACAGAACTTGGAAAGAAGCATTCCAAGCTACTCTTGCAAAACTGCTGTTTTTTCTGGTTTTTGGTCTTATTGTTTGGGCAAAAATAGCAGAAAAATAGGAGGAAGCAAGTTGAGCAGGTTAATTATGATTTTGGAGAATTAACATTATTTAAAGCATCTTTTATTCCTAATATAATGACTGATTAGTCCTAATTATCAGAGCTGCTGAGCAGTCAGAGATCACGGTTTTAAATTGTTTTTCTACAGTTTTCAGACTTTAAGGACTCCACGCACAGCCAAGTCTCACACTTGGGTTGCATCTACCCACACCAGCTTTTTCGTTTTTCAAGCTGCAACATGGAGGAAGCTCTACATGGGCTATTTCACCATGTCAAGAAACCAGTAACTTCATCTCTAGGGAACAACTTGCCACCATACACTGATTAATTCCAGTGCCTACACTAGCTCAGTTGATTTCAAGCATGAACAAGGACCTCTGCACTTCAGCTGCAGTACACACCTACCTCTCATCATGGGGCTCCTACGGCCAGAATTAACCAGGATCCTCATGAGTTACAATACAACTGAAGAACTGTGCAAATATTTTAAGCATCAGTTCTCGCTGTCCTTTTACCTACCTGACAAAGGCTACAGGACGCTGTTGGAGGGAGGAAGGGGAGGTAATGCCATGAGGCAGAATAGTCTCTGCCTTAAGCTGCAAAAGCAAACATGATGAGAAGGGATGAAGGAAAAGTGTGACACACTCCCACTCCTCACTTGGCCCCACACAGAGGGCACCTACCACAAACCTATTCTGACCTCCCAGTGCCTGGTACAGATTGTGACCACCACAGCCTAATCTCTTTCTCCTTCTGTTTATTCTCAAACACAGCAATCTCACCTGACTTCAAGTACCTTAACTGCTGTTTCAGAACAGCAGAAATCTTGATCAAATAACTGACTGTAGGGCCATGCAACACATGATACCCATTCACACGCCAATATTTTTGACTGAAAAACAGAGGAGACTTAGCACGTTTCACATAGACATTTCTTTCTGCTCAAATGAACAAGCTCCATGAGAACTTATAAGAACTCAGCTTGGCTTTAGAATGGATTTGAGGCTTTCAGCCCCCCACTGAAATCCAGATGTGAAACAGATCATTATTGGTGCCTTCAAAACTAACGGAGGAGCTTCAGGATAGAAAGCCTTTATTATTATAACACACCTGTAAAGTGTATGTAAGATATTATTATAAAGATCATCTTGACTGACTTCTCTTAAACATTACAAACTCACAAGGCAAAGTGTGATGTGTCTAATTACATGTTAGAACTCAAACAATCCCACAGAAATCAGTAGCGTGGCATTCCCTACCAGAAGCCGAAGGGGAAAAAAAAAAATGCTTTTTTTCCCCCATAGCCTGTTTAGGAAAAAAGTATTTTCAAGGAAAATGTGTTTTGAATATAGAGAGAATAAGAAACCATTTACTTTCCACAAGAAATAATGCAGCTCAAGAGAGCAAGTCTTCCCTCTCTTCAGCAAACGAGAAGAGCCACCTGATTTAAGCCTGAGCATAAATGAATGATAATCAAAGCAATGAGTTCAAGTATAAGAAGAGTTCAATTCACAGGCACTGAGAGAGTAAAAAATAAGAGGGATAAAACACAAAACAAAGAAAAAAAAACAACTAAGCCTACAAACCCCTCCCTCCCACTAATTTCAGCAACTGTCAAGAGGATAAAGAGCATTTTTCAGACTACCATTTCACAAACAAACACAGAAAGGTTTCTATCTTAACAGTATCCACACGGCCAACTTCTCTCCTACTTGCGATTCACTTTTCTCCTCTCTGCCTCGCTGCGTAGTGCCTTCAGGAAGCTGCACAGGCGCAACAGTGGGCACTTTTATGGGAGAGTACATCAACCATATTTCCTTTTCCATGTTTAATAGGTGCCTTTAAACACATTGTATGATAAACAACATGCTCTCCATGCCAATTGTGAATAGATATTTCATTTTGAACAGCTAAAAATAACACAACATTAGCAGATCACTCTACCTTTTTTAAAAAAAAAAAAAGTATTATTTTAGTAACTGTTATGGTTTGACTTAGCATTCATAAAAATATGATTTTTAAAACTCAGTAATATAACATTCTGAAATCCAACAAATAAAAGAGACCACTTACAATCTTTTGTTTTTACCAATTATAGTAATCAAAAGCTTCATCTCAGTTCTTTTAAGATAGATGTTGAAATTTACTGATAGGTCTTGCACATTAACAATCTTTATGTGAAAGTCTTCATAAATACATCTTAACGAAAATTAAACAAAAATGACAGGTCTGTAATTTACTAGACCGACTGCAGAAAATAGTATACAATTCATGATTTACAATGAAACATTATGGCACCGATATGTCAAAAACCATTAAAACATACTGTCAGAGCAACTTGGTAGGATCCTCCTGGTTTTTTGTCTTTGTTGTTGTTTCTTTTTAAATTCAATTCACCACGAAAAATACAGTTCTTTTTACTTTGCTCGCTAGTTCTGTTGTGCCATGTGAAAGATGGAGGCTTTAATACAGATTGATCCTGATATCTCCTTCTGCCTCTGGGACTTAGAGAACTGTGTGAACAGGACACTTGACTCTTTGTAAAGAGGAAACTGCCTACATCATTTAATTCTAGACCCGTTTGGAGTACGTAGCCTACACTGCCAAAGCAGAGCTACCTAACTTTCTTACCAGCGAAGAATTTCGACCACAAAAAAACAATAGGCTGCAAGATGTTGAGGTCTATTCTTGAAAATAACAGATTCCATTGGCTGCTGAGAAACCCTTATGTTTTCAATTGTTCAGAGAATGCTTCACCAAAACACATCAAGAATGCTATTTAAGCAAAATAATGAAAATATTTAACTGGTGAGTCACTAGCAAGAAAACATTTTCCATTAAGCAACATATTATTTAATATATAGATACTAAAAAAAAATTCTTAATTTAACCTCAGGATATATCTGGCTTGAAATCCATACTCCTAGTACCTATGTATTAAATTCATCCAGAGACAGCTTAAAGCACCCTAAAAATACACATTATTTTTCCATCTTAGGCAAGCTAGAATGAAAATAAATAGGTTGATGGTTATTTAAATTAGACTTACAGTCTCGTTTAGGCAATGAACTAACTCTAAGTCTTCTAAATGAACAGCAATTTAACAGCAACAAGATATATATTAAACCTTTCAGAAATAGTTTTTAACAAAAACGCAGCAGTAATTCAGAAGGACTAGAAATTCTGGGATGTTATATCCAGCACTATCACTGCATTAATCATCCTCAAGGCATGTTTCAACAGTTTTGCCAGAAGAGACTTAAAAGCAACATTGGTCAGTCACCCTCTGTCCATACAGGTAGATTAAGCAGCTTTTCATACATTTATTAAAAGAAAGGGTTTGCATTATCCCACTTTCAAATATGCACATTCATAAAATCCTAATTAGAGTCACGCCAGTGGGATCTCAGATAATAAGCAGTGCCAGAAGTAATTTTGTTTAAAATATGTATAAAATCTAAATCAAATAGCAATTAATACCTCAACAAAATTGCTTCAGAGTTCATATTTTCAATTCTAATAATTTAGATATTTGGCTCTACCTCTGAATTTCCAGAATTGCTTTCATAACCAAGACAACTGCTTGTCAGTCTAGATTAGAACCACCACAGATCCTATGATTATCCTGTATTTATTCCATCTGTGTAAGTTAACAAGTGTATTTCATTCAAGTAATGAGGCCATGCTGGAAAAAAGATTATTGTCCTGTTTGGAATTACTCTACTATGAGCCAGAATTGCACTCAGTATGTATAACTAATGGGCATTCAAGCAAAATGCTATTATTTTACCATTCAGGAAAGATTTCAGGTTTCCGTATTTTAATATTTAATAACTTATCCTTTTCTTCAAATGACACAGCTCTCCATAAATCTCTATTTGTTATGACTAAACCTAAATGCTGGTTGGAGCTATCATGTAATATTGTAAAATATACTGAAGTTACATGTAGTCACATTATCATGTATCAAGCAATGATACCCATTTGAAGATACAATTAAACATGCAGAAAGTAAACAAAGACATTACTGCATTTTCTGGAGCCACTAAACTCAGTGTAATTTACCCAGAGTGGCTACTCAGTACACATATACTGAAATTGTTTTGTATCATCCTGACAGGAGCAAATCTGATCATTACAGAGGTTTTCCAAAGGAGAAAGTCACAACTTATTAATTTTTTTTACATGAAATTCCAGAGTGATTGAGAGATGTTAACATTATAACAATTTTCCAGTGCTCACAAACAAGTAAAAATTCCAACCTTTTTCCATTCATCTTTAATTGAACACAACAGAATACAAAACCACTTGTATCGAATTATGTTCCAAGAAACATTTGGAGTAAACAGAACACTAGGAAATCTCTCCCTAAAGTTTTTATTCCATAAAGAAATTACGGCAACTATCCATGAGCTGCTAAGCATTTTGCTGAACGCATAGCTCTATTTATAAAGTCATTTAAACTCACTGTATCTTAATTCTTTGAAAGACAAAATACTAAGTACTCATCACACTTTTACCTGTATTAAAAAATACAAGTTAGGATGAACAGCTTGCTGAAAAATGAAGAGAATATATAAATGATTTTAAACACTTTGGCTTGGAGTTCTGCAGATGCCAGGCATATGGAGGGGCTGGGAAGGAACAGAGTGACGAAAAGAAAATGAGAAAGGAAAGACCATTAGCATAATTTTCATTCATACATACACTGGAAAGTGATGTAGGCATTTGTCTGCCTTTTGTATCCAAGCACATAACAGGACAGGTAAAAATCACTTCGCTCAAGTCCCACATTCTCTTCATGGAAACTGTTAGCTTCTTTGGAAAGAAAAGAAGTCCAACATGCAAGTTCTGGGGACAACCTCAATGCTAAACATTTTAAAATTTTAAACAACCAGAATAGCAGGCAAAATCAAATGAGTCATACGAAGTAGCCAAGAAACACACACTTCATGACAAGAAACTAATCCCTGTTCAGAGCTGCCTCTTTGGAGTGCAAGGAATGAAGAGAAGTACATCAATTGGTAAAGTATACCTCTCAGCAGTGAGGGCGTAATTTGCAAACAAAGACAGTCATAACAGCAATAATCAGTAATAACCAACACATGCATCAGTTCATGTAGCAGACTAATGTAGAGGGGTCTGGCTAGAGGTGTTTCAGTTTAATTACCAAGTCAGACCCAAAGTTCAACAACTCCCCCCCTCCTGCCCCTCAAAAACAGATCTTCTCCAATGCTCTGTTTCCTTCCCATCATCTTCCCTTTGGGTTTAACTTAATTTAGTCTTTACTTCAGTTCTCTTTGCCTCAAACCAGCTTAAACAGCCCTTGGTCTTAAAAAAAAAAGAAGCCTCCATTCAACTCCAATTTGAACACTATGCCTCCCAGCAGGAAGTCTGTACATTTTAACTACAGTATTCATTGTAAAGGTCACTGTTTCTTTCTCCCAAAGGTCCAAGAGCACAGCACAGAAAGCTGATTGAATTTACTTCATCAATTGCCTAACTTGTATGTGTCCCTAAGTGATTCTGCTGCTGCAGAGCAGTGCTCCATATCAAGGCAGTCTTCAGGGTCCAGCAACAGGCATACCTAGCACGCTGTTGAGACGCAAGTTGAATTTAACCAGCCCCCAGCGGCACAGGTCAGCTATTTCATTATCTCAGGTCTGCCAATCACCATTTACTGTATTATTTAAAACTCCAGAATAACTGGGAGATTAATATATCACAGCGAGGCTCTTGAAAAAAGAACATTACTTTGGTCACTTCATTTCAAATTCAGACAAGAATACCAACACATATCAATGAAGTTCGACTGCCGAAGGTAATCCCAGAACAACTTCTCCTATGAGTTACTTCATCAAATGAGTGTGGAGGTGGATTAAGATGGAGAAGAGGAATAGACTTGTTCTTCCCCTCTAACTTGCATACGTCCATCAATGTCTTCAAGTATGCAAGTTTTTTGCAGATTAATGTAGTTAGTTTATTAATAACTGGTAGTTTCTGAGCACTTGAGACCGTTTTAAAACAGGAGAAAAAGGAAAAGAAGAACTACCTATTACCAGCTTTTTGTCTGAAGTCCAAGTTTCATATCATCCTTTCTAAATAATAATGACTCCCTTAGGTGGCACTTCTGACTCTATGCATAGAAGGTGCAACAAGACATCTTCAGCAAACAAGTAAGAGCAAAATCTGGTAGCTTTGCATGTCACTTGAAAACAAACTTTGCCAAGATGTCTCCGTCTGTCTTAAGGTTTTGTTCTATTGTCCATAACCAAAGCCCTGGTGGATTCCAACATTTCCAGTGGATCTCCAAGCGCAAAATTTCTGCATTCATAAATTTTTCAAGTTTAATTTTCTGCAAAAATCTCTCTTGGTCACAGGCGATTACTAAACAGAGGATTAAGGGTTTGGAGAATTATTATTATTTTGGTGATGAAAAGGCTGTTTTCAAGACAGAAAACCTAATACCTATATTACTAGCCTTCAGATATCATATTACCTACATACCCAGCAGCAGTTGATATCCCAGCTGAAAACAACATATTTTACTGTCATAAGCATACTCTTAGCAGAGCAGCACCCACCTCTCTTAGACAGGTGAAGAAGGATGGCCTCTAAGGAATGACACCTGATAGCACTCCTTGCTTACTGAAAGTTTTTAATTTCTTTTTTGGTATCACTATCAGTGGGGTCTGTGTCGCTCGCTCTTTGACCTAAAGAGTTTCTGATTTATCAAAGATTTTGACTGATGCCATAATGTAAAACTTTATAGAGGCTTCTATCAGCTATTCTCACCAGAAAATAAATATTTTAGATAACATTGTAAGCTTCCAAAATGCAATTTGCATTCTCATCACTTCGGAATGGTGGAACTGGTTCCTGAGGTTAGGAGTGAACTTGATTCTTCCAACTACCCATCTATGCATTTATTTAACATAACAAAACATGCTGACATTTCTTCAGTTACTGGCACTTGGCTCTTATGCCAGACAGGACACTCTGGGTGTATTAGAAGGCCTAACCTGGAACACAGCTTTGCTGCCCAGGCGGCTGGATTGTTTCAGAGCAGAAGAAACAAAGCTTCCTTTTGTCCCCACCATTTCAGTGGCAGTGTCTCATACAAGTAGGGTAAGGTTAGCACATAGACTCAGAGTAGTTTCTTCACCATCGGCATTTTCGTTTTCCAGCTGAGCATTTTTCCCAGTAGCTCTGGGAACTACCGCTGTGCTACATGGGAAGTGGGTGGAAACAAGATGCCCAGTCTAACGTGAACAGTGTTTGCACTGGGGCACTGATTTAGCAACTTGGCCTCCATTTTTCTGTTTATTCAGAAATCTCCTGCAAGAAACCAGGCTGGACAGCACACTACAGTGGTAGAAAAGAATTGACTGTGTTTGGATGTAAAACCAAGAGGATGGCAAGTCAGCAATGCTCTCATTTCCATACTTCTTACAGTATACTAGTTCCTTGATTTCGGGAATTTAGTCCTAAAGCAATCTCAGAGAGCAATGCCAGTGACAAGAGTACTCAGCACTTCATGGGCCACTCAGCCTTGCTGACACTAACCGATAAAGGAAGAGATGGTGTACAAGGAGGAACGTGGCCTTTACTACACATTCTTACCACACTCCAAAGACATTCTTGTAAACAGCTGCACAGAGTTTGCTAATAAAAACCCTAGGCTGGAATGTTTCTGCTGGTCAGCTCTAAAATGTCACTGAAGTCAAAACACGTCACAGGTACATTGATTTCAAGATGTCTTTCAGTTTCTTTTATATATATGTATATATATTTTTTTCTCTCCAATTTATCATTAAGAGTTCAGAATTTGTATAACTTTTCCTTGTCTATGGTAATGCTAATTGAAAATTCTAGATGAGAAACCTCAACATCACAGAAAGTTTAATCAAATCTGCACATATGACAGAATAAAGCAAGATCAGAGGAAAAAAAAGCCTGGCTGTTGTTACTGTTGGTGGCACATTGCATCCGGATAGATAAGAGAGAGAAAAGAATTGCAGTAAGCATGATGAAGCTTTCAGCCCCATTGTCCAGACAAAAGTGATGTATCTGTTCACAACAAAGCTTTCCACACATGCAAGGCATTTGGTCTTCCTGAACGGAAGGGCACCTAAAAACTCTTTTATAATAGGAACCATTTTGGAAATTAAGATATACATATTGAAAAATGCATTTGACTTTTCATAGAGTCTAAATATATATTGTCTTAAGGTATAAAGCATGCAGTACATACCTTTGCCCACAGAGAGGAACAATTAAATACAGATAACTTTGTTGCAAGCATTTAGCCTGGGATCTCTAATCCATAGGAACAGGTTAGCAGCCAGAAGGGGGTAGCCAAGTCCCCATCCCAACAGCTTTGCTGTTCTGTACGCTCTTACTGCTGACCATTTCCTTTCTCTTTATGGTAGGCAAAGTAAACTACAAAACAAATACAAACTGACACAAATAGAATACAAAGGACAGTCCAAGCTGTCAAAAACAGAAAACAGCTGAATCTAGTCAACTACCGAAAAACACTATGCTTACGTTGACCCACATCTCAGCTATCCAAGAAATCCAATTTCAGAATTTCCTTATCAGTAAAGTTGATAAGTGCTTAAGACAGGAATAGTAATTTTTTAAACACTATCACAGATTCATAAAACGACTGTGGTTGGAAGGAACCTCTGAAGAGGGACAAGTCCTACTGATTTGCTCAAAGTAGGGTCAAATTGAGTAAGTTGCTCAGGACTCCATTCAGTCAGACTTAGAGTTATCTCCAGGAATGGAGACTCCCTGGCCTCTCTAAGCAACCTGTTCCAGCATCTGAACAGCCTAAACGTAACATCAAAAATGATTTTTGCTTAAGTGGAATTTCCAGTATTTCAGTTTGTGTCCCCCTACCTCCTGTCCTAACACTAGGCACCACCACAGAAAAGAGTTTGGCTACGTCACTCATACTCCCCTCAAGATTTCCCTCGAACCTTCCCTTCTCCAAATTGGAGAAGTCCCAGCTCTCTCCCTTTATCCCAGATCTTACAGGCACACTGAAGTATGGTTCAGGAACTATTATCATTCTTGTATGGGGGAGCTCAGAACTGCATGCAGCATTCCAGATGTGCTCCCCCAGTGCAGAGCAGATGGGAAAGATCAGTTACCTTGACCGGCTGGCTCCCTGTATAATCCAAGCAGGTTTTGGGTCTTTGCTACAAGAACAGATGACTAGCTCACTGCCAGTTTGTCCACCAGGACTGTCAGGTTCTCTTCTGCAAACCTGCTTGTCACTGCCAGGCCCCAGCACGTACATGAGGTTATTCCTTCCCTGGAGCAGGACTTTGCACTTCTCTTTAATTAATTTCATGAGGTTCCTCTCTGCTCATTTCTCTAGCTTGCCAAGGTCCCTCTTGTGGCAGAGCAATCTTCTGGTGTATCAGCCACTCCTCCCAACTTTGTACTGTCTGCAAACTCATTGATGGTACGTTCTACTATCATCCAGTACAGTAATAAAGAGGTTAAACTATAGTTGCCCCAGTACTGATTCCTAGGGTATTCTACTAGTGACTTGTCTGTATAATGCAATATATCTATTTAGAAGTGCAATCAGCACCCATAATGAACACTAAGCATAATTGCTAACATGTACAAGTTTTTCTATTAGCCAAATATAAGCATGGTTTTAGTTGTCTTGTGTTGTTGGAGTTTTGTTTCACACATCTTTGTGTTGTTCCCCAGTTTTTCTTTTTTCCTCAAAGAATTTAAAAACTCTTGATACAATCCAAAGGGATTTGAAGGAGTATATCAGTTCTTACCAAACCTGTAAAAATAAAATACAGTTCTGCAAGGCTAATCAAAGCAAAAACTTAAGAGTATTACAGGCATCAGACAATACATACTTAAGGCAGATAATGCAAGAAAAGTTTTCATAAAAGAACACAGCTCATTAGGCACTGGGTAATACAAACATGACGCATCACAAGCTTTTTATATTCTGTTGTTCACAGAAATTTGTCATAGAGTAAGATTACTATGTAATTAATGGCAAGCAAGTAAATTAAAATTGATTAATGGCAATTAATGTAAAAGTTACAATACTAAACGCAAGAAAGGCACTAAACACACATTGTGTTAGAGGGGAGAACACAAAGAAATTAACACACCGAAAATTGGAAACAATATTAAAAGGTTACCAGAATCTAAAAAAAGTTTAGCATTCAGCAACACCCTCTTTCTCCCTTTCCTACAGCACATGAACTATCACTCTAATAGTAAAATCATTCCAGGTTATCTACAAGGGAAACACATCAGGATGCGCACACATCAGGATGCGCATACATCAGGATACTTGACAAAATTTTCAGTTTCTCCATTTTGTTAAAGCTCTTAACTCCACAGACTCCTTAATATTTGCTATGCACAAGGTGGTTTGATCAGTCTTGGAACCACACGTTGTTCATGAGCAGGAGGAAAGGTGATGTCCTGCACTCCCATGGTACATGAAAGCACAGAATCAGACAAACTATTTATCTTTTAATATTGAAAACAACATCATCTTTAGATCTATTTTTTTGCCCAATTTAGATTAATAGTTCCTCCTTTTTGCATTACTAAGTTGTTACTAAGCCTAGATGATTCAATTTTAATAGGTAAAATGCTGCTTCACAATCTTAGTACTAGGAAAATGTTTGAAACATTCTTTCCTCAAGTATTTGTATTTACTCATGAAAATAGCAATTATACAAAAGCCTCAGAAAGTTTACAGTATAACAAAACACTCTTATGAAACTCCAGGAGATGGGTTCACCTCTTGGTATATTTTATAAGGCTTACATGACCAAGCACAGGTATACAAACACATGAAACAGTCTGAACATCCTGTACACTTCATTTTCCATAATCTGTTAGGAGTCATAGCATTGGTTCTACACCCTCAGAAGGATGATTCTGATACATCTCAGCTGTGTGCACATACATATTTCTAAGGAAATAATTTGTTTTCCAGGACTCCGTCTTACTCAGAACTTCTATCTTCTTTTGAATAAACAATGCATTCAAGTTTTGCAGTTTTTCATGTAGAGGAACAAAATCTTTCATCCTCTTCATACCTTCAGCAGAGTATTACCTAAAATAACTGGTAAGGTGAAAGACAGCTTTTTCAGGAGAGTGAAGAAACGTCAAATCCCTTACTAGCAGGCAATAAACTGTGTACATATGGTAAAGACGACTTGCCACAGGAGTGATACTGCTCTTACTTTTCTTGGCAGCAAATGCAGTAGCACGTGTTTTGCAAGTATAAACCATAGGTTTCTAAGATTTCACTCTTTCCCCTTCAATCAGAGAACACCCATTAGCTTCCTGCTTTTGCTAAATCTGATGCTGTTACTTGTTGCAGCCATGACATGGCTATTAAAAGATTCTGTTATTTCAATAGGTTTTTACCTCTAAGCCTACATTTCTGCTATAAAAGAAATGTCTCAGAATGTTTTTAAGTAATTATTTGAATTTCAACCACTTTTAGAAGGAGACTAGGAAAAACACATTACTTCACTGAAGCGATGACTTCTTTCACCAAACATAGCTTTCCACTGCATTTCTGAGGAAGCACTCTCTCAAGAAAGGCTAACTACATCAAGTCAAGGTACAACTCTCTGAAAAGTGTAATTGTCACATTTAGTGATGCTGTAATGAATCCTTAGAAATTAGTATCAAAGAATTCCATGATACCTGGCTACTACATGAACAGCAGTTCCCCCAAAATGGTACTTTAGATCATTTTAAGAGCCAGTAGCACACAGAAGGAACTCAACGAACCAGCTGCAAATCAGGAGAAGAAGCAGACAGAGAATCACGCAAAATAAAGACACGAAGTCAGGTCTGAGAAGCTAAGGAGTGAGCAAGACAATCGCAGAGCTTGTCCAATGCCATGATTCAACAAGTGTTGAAGATGTTGCAGCCCAGAAGGCCAACCGCATCCTGGGCTGCATCAAGAGAAGCGTGGCCAGCAGGTCGAGGGAGGTGATTCTGCCCCTCTACTCTGCTCTCGTGAGACCTCACCTGGAGTATTGTGTCCAGTTCTGGGGCCCCCAACACAAGAAGGATGTGGAGCTGTTGGAGTGGGTCCAGAGGANGTCACTCAAGCCACTTGAACTTTTCCCAGGATTCTTTTAACTGTACACCGATATTCTAGATGCCTGATTTAAGTCTTTGAGGTCAATTGCCAAGAGTGCTGAGCACTTGCTATGGCAGTTAACATTTTCTATGCTCAGTGTCTACTGATGTTATAGATTGCCTTACATACAGAAGATCAGGTATACATGACTCAGACTTTCTAAAAGTATGGGATAAGTTTTGATTTCACAGTTCCTCAACTATAAAATGAAGATCCTATTATTTCATCTCAAGAAAACAATATTGTTATGTGGTAAGACTAGTAGTAAAAATTCCATTAGAAAATGAATAAGTCTGTTTTTAGAACTGATTCGTACAGTATTTAGTATGCACAGCGAAGCATATACTAGTATGAAGGACACCAAGTATTAAGAAGTATTCACTAGTAGAATATTGTCCACTATTGTAAACAAGATTGGAATCTACAGGAAAAAAATTGTTAGCTGTCTTGTGAATGCACAAGCAAAACCACCTCAGACAAGATCTTACCAATCCCAGGCAAAGTATTAGAAGATCTAAGAACTGACATATAGAAAAAGGTTCCAACTCACATGACCAATGATGGCAATCTCCCACCCAAGGAATATCCCTCCAATGAGTTGCAGCTCTCAGACAGAGAAGTGTTTTCCTCCACTGCTGGCCATTAAATAAGCCCAGAGCAACTCCACCCCCAAGTCCACTCCTCCTGGTCCAAGAGGAGCACAGGTGCACACAATCTGCCTGTGCCAACCACATCCCTCCTCCAGGTGCTCAATCACAAGTTCAGGCAGTGATCAACAGTTTCCCTACAGTAGCTTAAAAAAGAAAAGCACAAGATATTCAAACTTCTAAGGCTACTAGGGCATGATTTTTCCCAAGCATAGCCTTGAAAGTAATTATTTTAATATTCAACCAGTTTTCATTTGATAATAATTTTAATTTCAGTTACTATTGAGTATAATATTTTGTATATGTAAATATTCAATATATGCAAGCTCATACTTCATACACCTGCATAGAAGAAAGTCCATGCATATACGTATATATGTGCATGTATGCATATGCATATATATACACACATATATATATCTTGGGCTAGCAGTGGAAGATTCTACCTGTTCTTAAGTAAGCCCTCAATTTTCTAAACTTCGTTCATTTTTGTAAGCTACTATGTAAATTCCTGGTTCAAAGCTGGTGCTGGGAAAATAAAAATAATAATAATAAAAAAAAATGTGCTAGGCTACGCTAAAAGAAGGGTACTTCCAAAAAAGCATTCTACCTTTTTTCTTCCATAATGCAGATCTTTTTTTTCTGCCAATTTACTAAATACTAACTCAAACTTTTCAGAATGCAATGCCTCAGCTGCATGTGTTCTGCATGTTCCTTTGCAAATTCCAGCTTTGGCTCCCACCTACAAACAGATCTTTTTTCTTTTTCTGGAGTGTATTTCCATTGCTTGAGATTCCCAGCTTGTTTAGTGCCTGGTACTTTATCTTATCGTTAGTGTCAGCTTCTGGAATTTGTAGTTTCAAAGAGGAATTAGCTTAAGTTAAAAAAAATAGTTACAACAATTGCTACAGTCCTTGAAGTAGGAGCAAAACAGCAGAGAGATGACACTTTTGCTCAATCATCCAACAGAATGATTAACCACAACTAGCTGTCAAATTATCTTGGGTCACAGATCATGCACTAGGGTCCATGGCTGCCTAGCAGGATCAGGAAAAATACGTTTTTCTTGCAAAGCATTGCACAATGGAATAGGCAAACAACTTCCTGTCTCCCCTTTCCTGACACAGTGAACACTGGTCACAAGATCATGACACAAGTTTTATGTCTCAGGGCTCTAATCTGGGCAGATAACCTGTAAGTTGTGGTAACCTGTCACCATTTCAATTGCAAAGCCTTCTATAATACTCCAAACTTCAACGTTCTATAGCAAAAAACGGTAGGATAGGCTTGAAACGGAAGAAAAAAACTAGGGTGGGGGGTTAATAAAACATGACCTGCTTCAATGCCTTGCCATTATTAAACTAAGAACATCTATGCTGTTTGCAACAGCTACTCAGCAAAGATGAGGAGACTAAAATAACCAAGTTACATTTTCTTTTTTTTAAGGAACATGTATCTCTAACAGTCTAACAAAGTGTAGAAAATAAAGGACCCATTTGCCAGAAAAACGTATACTACAACACTTGATGTCTACTGCTGTATGCCAGCTGGGGGCTACTGTATAAAAGAAACAGAAGTACAAGAGGGAAATCCTGACAGCACTGAAAACAAACAGGAATGTCACTGAACACAGTGGGTTTGTGATTCCACAGGCAATTTACCTGTACTTCACACTAACAAAGAGAATCTGGAAAAAAATGACAGGTACTGGAAATTACTTGGGAGCAAATTAAGTTATGATATTTTGGAATTGCCATGTCCAAACACATCAGAAATAGTGACATGACTCACACAGCAGAAATGACAAAATCAGGGGTTCCTTTCGTTGTCACTTTTTTTTTTTTTTTTAAAGTTATTATGGTTTTCCCTTAAGAGTTTATGAATTTAAGGAAACTAACCAACAAAAGGATGGTGGAAAGGGCTGCATATTACTAGTAGACAAACTAGGCATATCAGAGAGACTGCACAAACTATTTGTAGTACCACTAAAACCCAAGTACTACCACCAACAGTTCTACAGAACAGTGCGCTCATTTTATTCTGGCTCCAGTGTACATAAGAACCTCTTTTATTAAGATGTTTTGTAACTAAATATTGGTTCTTCTATTACCAGCAGCCAAAAGATCTTCAACGTCTATTTAACCAGTCACACAACACAGAAAACACTGTGTTTTCTGACAGCTATTACAGATAGCTTCATTGTACTTTGGGTCCTGGGGCTGTGTCATAAGATCTTATGAGCAGGCATGTACAAAATTCCTCAGTATCACACCATGAAAACAGATGTTCTCAGGTGACTGATGGAGATCTCCAGGTCTGGGGATCTTTTACACTAAAATACAGCCAATTCCACTGGGAAGTGTATCTCATAGCCTTGATTTGCAGTATTCCACACATGGAGCTGTCTGACCACTTGAAGCAGACATCTGTGGAAACAGGCAAACAAGTACAAAAAGAAATCCAAGCAAGCCAGGAGATCCTGACAACTTTTAAACTGTTTACACAAGGGCACACCTGGAATCTGCACGATCTTGGACTGAGTACTAGAGGGAGCTGCAGTTACATGGGCAGGCTAAATAAGCACTGGACTCACAGGAAGACGAAATTCCTCGAAAAATAGTTGGCAGTAGTCTGTCACTATTTCATCCTTTAAATTGATAAAAAATTCTTCTTCTAATCATGTACGAACAAGGAATCACAACTAAGTTCAGCAAAGATATCCTGGAATCACTATGGCTGTCAAGATGAATGATTTTATACTAAATAAAATCTAGAAGGAAATTTAATTTCTAAAATAAAGAAATGACATTCCAGCATTGCAGAGAATTTATGTACAAACCAAATTCCAGGCAAAAAAAAAAAAAAAAAAAAACCTAAAGAGGAAATAATACTTAGATGAAAACTATGGGAAAACTGAATGGAATCAGGATTTTCCTATAATGAATTCTACCTTGAATTTTACACAAGAGCATTATGAAGAAGTTCAAAGGCTCTGGAAAGGTTATCACTGACAAAATAACAACCTATTATTTTCTCATACACGCTAAACTCTTTTCATGACTGGAAAATCATGCTTTCAAAAAAATCTCAGTGGTTAAGGAAGACCGGAGTCTGATTTACCAATTCAACAGTATAACACTGTCTTTAAAGGGCTGGAGGGTTAGAGAGATATCAGTCATATCAGCACAGAGATTGAAAATATCCATGCAAAACCAAATAAAAACAAAGATTTCCATTACCTTTTTCATCAGGCTCTTTCTATGTAGACTTAACAGTTCATCATTCATACACAGGTAAACATGTAGTTTTGCTTTTCAAGTGGTTTTACTTGTGTGCTAGTTTTCCCATAACTCCCTAGCTTTTTTAACCTGTCCCGTGTATTCGTATCACTCCCAAACTGCTTGATGAAATTTTGTACGAACTGCTAGGTGAAAGGAAAGCTGTACTAAAAGCCTGAAACTGTTTAAACCACTGCAAAAGTAAGAGAATTTCACATTGATGTCCCATCTGTTACTATTGCTTCCATTTCTCTTATCCCTCCCTCTCCACATAGTGCACAGTTCCATCCAGCTGATCTCCACAGGCATTGCGCTAGGCCTCTCCTTCTCACAGACAATGTCTCAGTTCTAGCATGCTTTTCACACATAGAAAGTACAGGGACCTGAAGGTTGGTACATCCATAATGCTACATCTCAACACGGACTGCTGTTTGCAGCAGAGAACAGACAACTCCGGAAGGACAGCAGCAAGACAACATACTTGCACCCCGTTACTAAAAAATATCAAGAAAGATTCATCTTTTTGATACAAGGATAAGGATTTAAAGGCTATCTCACAACTCAAGATCTGACAACTATCTAGAAGTTACATTACTGAACAAGTAAAAATTACAGACTTAATGAATATAGGTAGGATTCTTTGGATCTATAAAGCATACGGCCAGATCTGACTGCTGTTTGGGTCTTCTCTAAACCTGAAAAGAAAGGCTGCAATTTTAGTTGAAAATACTAGCTTAAACAGATAAAGAGGCAAGCCAAGAATATAATTATGTGTAAAGCTGCAGTTGGTCAGAGTAGACATCAGGAGAAAGTGATGTGCTCTTCCTTGGAGATTTAGTACTTATTCACCATCTTCACAAGTAACAAAACCAGTATCAGTTTCTAGGAGACAATATCTAATATGCATCAGTTCAAAGGCTCTAAAAAATTTAGCATTGATCGAACAGACAGCTCTGTCATTTTTCATGTTTTACAGTTCTTTCAGAGAGGAGACCTCCCCTTCCTCCAGATCTCAGAGTATTAGGAAAGAAGTATATTACCTGTAACCAAAGTCTGTCACTTGGACTGAGTTTACCATTGGCGGTGCACTGAAAAGTAGCAAACTGTCCTGCATTGACTTCCACGCTCTGAAGACGCAAGAAATGAGGAGTTTTTGCTGTTAGAAGAAGAAAAAGTATTGAAATTATGCAACATGGACATAATATCCATGATTAATACATGAAATATTTTTAATGGCCTAACTTTAAGAGGTTCAAATCACTGAATACACATTATATTTTAGGTTGTTTTAATTTTATTCTTTTATTCTTCAGCATCAGGGAAAGAGCAGAAAAGATGGGTGCTATTTAATTATTCCTGCTGTAAATTATCTTCGCTCAGCATCCCTTCTGCAATAACCATCTGTATTAATAATGATTATATTGAAAACTACTTGATGTTGTGAAGAAAAATATATTAGATACACCACTGACTAGACAAAACAGTAAAAAATTGAGAGATGTTGTCAGGGAAACAGGTTTTCCTTTTAACCAGGTATAGTGACTGTAGAGGAGATGCTTCAGAATTGTAGCATGCTAAACAGCTAAAATGCTAACATAACACTTCTCACCAACTACAGCTGTATTCTTTAAAAAAAATTATTTTCAACAACACTGAAGAAAAACAAAACACAAGGCATTCCCTATACCAATGCTTATTTTTCATTTAGAAAGAGAAAACACTCCCAAGTAAAAATGAAAGCAATACAGCTGCATATAACCTAAGAAATTAAACAGATAATCAAACAAGAACCATGCCCACTGAAAAAGACAGCATGTGTATTTTTGATTTAATAGAAAGAACCAGCAACGTGACATGGAAAAACATTGAAATTTGATACAGAAACTCACCCTTGAAAATGCATTGTTGTCCAGCAATTCAAATTCTACTGCAGTCGAGAATTTTTGTGCTATCTATACTAGCAGATAAGCCAGGCTCTGAACACTGCTTTCAGTCATTGTAATGTTAGTTTTAGCAATACACTAAGAAACCAAGCACACACTTTCTAGCAGAGTATCACAACTGTTTAAAATGTTGACGACATTTTCTTAGAACAGCTTATCACTAAGACAAATTACAGTTTTGAGGAATATAAAAACAATCAGCAACTAGAATTCAAGAAAAGAAATTATTTAATATCCAGCATAAGGCAGTATAAGACACAGAAGATGGAATAAAATAGTCCAAGTTAATAACTAGTTACAGGAGGAAATGTTTTCATGGTAACTGTCCTTTTGGCAAATTTACTAGACGTAGTGCTTTTCTTTTTGTAAAGACTTCCCAATGGAATTAGGACAGACAGACTTCAGGCCAGCATCATCCTCTTCTTCACCTATCAAATTACTGTCTCACTATTCAGTAAAACTCTCTCAGAAGTTCCCTATTTCTCAATCACTTTTTTTTTTCTTTAAATGTCTGATTTTACCCTTTTGCCATACTTGTTTTTACTCAGTCTTCCTGAACTTTGCTAAACTAGCCTTTCTGAATTACAAGGTATGGCCTAAGAAGAAAGGGTCTTCAGGATTTTTTAAAAAGCAAACACACACACACACACACACACACAGAAAAACCAATCACTGCAAGTCATGCCTTTCAGTTCTACATGCAGACTTGCCTTCTATTTGGCCTTTGGCCATGCTACCCAGACAACTGCCTAGCATGTATTTTTCCCATTTATATTTTTGTTTAAGAAGTCAATCATTCCGGAAGTACTTTTTCTAGCAATATACAGAAAGAACAGTCATTATGAGTCTTGTAAAGCTTTATACACAAGGTAGTTCAATTCCAATTTTCACAATTTTTTCAATTTTCTTGTAGACAATGTAACTAGTTTGATGTCTTAATTTCTAAGATTTTAGTTACTTCAAAGAACTGTTTTCATTAAAGCTTCTACATTTCAACACTGTAGAATTAGAACTCTATATGTTATGGGATATAACTCACTACTACCAGGTTTTGAGAACAAATGCACAGACCAAGCCTCTCAAGATCTCCATAAGAAAAATTACGATGCCAATAAACTGCTGCCTTATACTTACCCTAGTCAAACCTAAGATATAAATTCAGAATGCAGAAGTGCAAATACTGCCTAACAACATGAGAGCCTGCAGTGTTTATTAGAACTAAGTGATTCAGAAATAATAGCTGCTGATTCTGCATAACTGTCTCCATATTTGAAGAAATGTCTGTGTCTTTTTGCCACTAACACTAAAACGGAGATTATGAGGTGTTCTAGTATTAACTGATGAACCAATTTTTATTTTAAATTGCAGCTCTTACTTACAAATCACAAAGAATGCATACAAGTACAATATGTCATAAAAAGAGGGTGAACAATTGCACAAAATTTGATGTCTTTTTCCCCACTCAGTCATTTGGTCAGTAAGACTACAACCTACAACTCAATGTATGACCTTAATATGCCTCATTTAAAAATAATAGCAAATATATGAAATGATTGTTTCTCTAAGTGGCCTATTAAAAGATATCTGGATTACTCATTACAATTTTAATTCACAAGGTTTATTTTAACATCAGTTTTAAAAGCACTTAGGGTAGTTAAGTATTACCTATATTTGGTAACGGGATAAGGAAACATATTTGAAAAATAAGGAAGTAAAACATTTCAAAAATTTAGCCATGAACCCAAAGTTTATACCTGGGCATGTACCCTAAGCAATCTTGGTTAGCAAAGCCATAGTCCTCAGCCAAAGGTTTTCCTCCTAGGATTTGGAGAAGTAGTCACATATAATCCATTTAGCTCTTGCACTGTTCATCCCTCTCATTAATGCCTCAGCTTGTAGCTGCATTGAATTTTTAAAGTTGACAGAAAGCTGTTTAACAAATCTTGATGATTTTTGTTCTGAAGGAGCCGCTGGATGACCCAGGTAAGACCTGGGGTTTACGCTGTACAAAGTATGTATGTAAGGTATATTTTCTAAGACAGTACAGTGCAGTGCTCAAATGCTAGCAACATTTTGTACATACTCAGCCTATTTTTATAGCAGTGACATTGTTTTCTGACATTTTTAGTACCTTTTGCTCAACATTTATTGAAGCATAGCAACACATACATTTTAGAGGACTTTAAAATAGCGTGTGGGTACTTACTACATGGATGTCCCAGAACTTTCACTTCATCAATGGCCACATATCCAGGGTGACCTGAAGTTACCACTTCAAAAACAACCTGAGAAGTGAAAAGAGAATTTCTGTTACCAGCTTTGTAAAAGAGGAAATATAAAAATACTTCGTAATGGAAAAATACATCAACTCTTTCAACATTTGAGAACTCCTTGAAAATGAAGCACAATCAAAAAAACTTCAAAATGTGTTGTTATTAAAAAGAGCCAGAACATAATTCACATTTTTCATGTTTATACTGTTTCTGGAGATTTACCAGCATGATTATACAAGGCTCACAATGAGAAATAGTCCTCCTCCCCATATTTGGTCTGTCAAAATAGTTACCTTATAATCTTTTTAAGTATTAAAATTAATAATTTATTTTTAATTCTTTTACTTGTGGAACACAATCCTACTTTTATTAAATAAATTACAACCCTGCAGTATACAGAGCTTTACACAGTATCAGACACAAGAATATCTATTTTTCAGAATGTATTTTCCACGCTCTTAATCGTCCACCAAATGTAGTGAATTAAGAAAAGCAGATCCATATGCCATAGTTTGCTTAGTGGCTATAAATAGATCACAAAATAAATGGACTGTTCTTGTCATTTGAATTAAGCACACTCAAAAGTAAACCTCTCCAAACTTTGGCAGCCTTACTTTTAACAGCTCAGGAATGTTTATGAGGAATAGAAGAAAATATGCCAATAACATTAGCATATTTCCAAAGTAAGGGACAAGAAGTTCACGCTCAAATCCAGGCTGTGATTTATTATCTATTTATTTAAATACTTCCCTTTTGGTTGGAAAGTTAACCCTAATTACCTCTTTTAACTAGTCTTAGAAAGTACATTAAGGAAGCTGAAGTTTAGAATCTACTTTTCACAAATATGCTACACCTGGAGTAGATGTAGAAGGACAACACATGCCACATTCTTTACAGCTGTTATTTCAGCAGAAAGAATGATATAGAATGCAAACATTGGAAGGATCACAAACATGCCCATAATATTATATCAAAGCTTCCTGTTGTTGAGCAAACACTGGTAGAACATTGATACTCATTATAACACAAACCTTGAGATAAGCAAATTCTTTTCCACCTCTCATCTTTTTGCATCTTTCTCATTCCTCCAACAGTGAACACCAATACTACTCTGTCCCAAATCTGTCCCAAATATCACAGGATTCTTTCTAAACTATATCCATTTCTCCTCAAAATCATCAGAGTAAAGTTGCCATAAATATAGCTTTAATTTCACATGGCTGACAAGGAAAACACAGTTTTCATTCTACTTTTGTCTCCTTTCCACACAAAAATTTCAACCTGCAGTGTTAACATTGCACCTAGGTGTACCTGACAACAAGAAGAAAGCACAAGATGGCTGAAGAAAGTTCAAAATCCACACAATTTTTGCAGAAACAAGTTCTGCAAGACAAAGATTGCTCAATCACAAGCCCCAGCCTGTGGTCTTCCCAATGCCTGAAGGTACTCTGATGGCACTTGAAGTTCATGCTACCCATCCAGAGCAACATTTTTTTGGTTGAACTGGTCTTAGAAACTACCTTGGGAAGCAGACGTAAGAGTACATAGCTCTTAAAGAATATCTTCCATTCAAAAAAACAAAAAAGCCTTTCAAATGATGACCATTATTACACTCAGCAGTACTGAAATGGAAATACAAAGTGATTGGTAACTTGCACAAAGTAACCTCGAGTTTCAACGGCAGTGCAAGACTGAAAAAAAATGGAAACTGAAAAAGGAGGAGACTGCTCCATTTCTTGGGGAGCTACCAAGACTATTCACAATGGAGTAGGTCTGAAGGAGCGTAGGCATGAAAGCTATTGCACAGTGCTGGAAACCTGCAGTTAAGGCAGGGATGTTACAATTTGCCAGTGAAGAACAGATTGTAGACAGCCAGGTCGCAGAAATGGTGGACAAGTTTCTGGGGAAATACGCTGCCCAGTAAGAAAGCCACTGAGTGAACTGAATCCAAGTGTGGAGGTAGAGAGCAGCTTGTAAAAATCCAAGGGGCTGAGGACAGCTTTGTCAAAAATCTTTTGATTTTTCTCCTATGTCCCCTAGTTGCTTTGACTTTCATCTGTTAAGAAGAAAAAAACAAAAACTCTAAGTTCCAGTTTTACTGAAACAGATCATACAGGTTTTTTTTAGAAGTCTCTTTTGGGGAACTCACTGCAAAATTTGCACAAAGCCACCTGAAAGGTCTACTTGATCCATGATCACATCTCTACAGAAGAGAAGCTTTTTCAGGCTCTTCATTTTCAAATATGCTTCATATTCAAATATTTCTAATTCTAGAAAAATACTGGAGGTATCTGCACATGCACAACTTTGAAGCAGTCAGACAAATTATAGTTTTCTGCTAAAATTATTACAACCAGATAATGAGAATTTAATTAATATTTAAAAATAGTTGCTTTAGAGGGCCTTTTTACAAAGAATTGTCTACCTTTCAAACAAACTAAATACTTAAGTTGAAGATCTAAAAATAATTTCTGTAATTTTTAACTGGGGAGCTTAGCTACAGGTTCTCCAATAGGTTGAAAGTACTTCATTATCTCAATGTACTTGTAGACAAAGCTTGTGGATCCTGAAAATAAACCAGTTCCTTCAGTTCACTGGCAAAAAACTACAACTTTGAAATAACTGAACTGGATATACTTATGACAACAGAGAAAGATTCAATGAGTGATCTAAAATACTCTGCGTTATCTCTAGAAAACATACCAAAAACATCGTTACCACAAATAAGCCAAGCAATGTATCAAGAAACTGCCAGGTGGACATGCTATTAAACTGGTCGTCACTAACGAGGACAAGTTCCAAAGAAAAGTAATACAAGTTGAAATATTGTTATTTTAATCAGGCTTTCATTAAAAGCAATATCCAAGCTGATATCAATGCACCTGATCATATGTTTTGAGCTTTTCTGACAGAAAAAATGCATTTATTAGTAAATGGAAAGAGACACAACAGCCAGCAGTTACATACCATAGCCAAGAAGATATCACTAATGTCCCTTTTCCTTCTTATATTCAAGAACATGCCACATACTACAAGTACAGTAATGAAATTTCCTGTCTGTTCACAGGCTGTGAAATACTGTCAACTTCTGTATCTAAATCCAGTATTATTTAAATTAATAAATTAAAATTATGGACTAAAATATATGCTTAAGTGGACACGTTCCCCTCTTAGAGTAAAAAAAATAATTTGATTCTACAAATGACACAGTTCTGAAAATCCCAGTAAGTGTACTGCAAATTGTACGGGAGTGCTCAGGACTGGCCCTAGGAACACCTCTGGTAACTCATTTTTCCATTAAAAGGCTGACAGGGCTGTCAGGACTCAATGACCTCAGAGGTCTTTTCCAACATAAATGATTCTATGACTATTCACAAATCTGGATCAGTTCTGCTAATTATTTCCCTAGAAATAAAAACCAGCAGCTTATTTCATGCCAAGTTTTCTCCAACATTTCACATTTGAAAAGTTGCTTGTTTGGTTGAATTTCACATTTCTACCCCAGATGCCAAACTCTGCATTTCCTCCCAGCGGCCGCAACACCTGCAGGCAATACAGCAGACTCCAGTCAAAACAAAGGCGACATCCCAGCAACAGCAGGCTGGGCAGCCCTTTGATTTTTCAGCCTTATTATTCCATCATCTTATCAGGCAGGAAACAACTGGTTAAACCACCAAATTCGTCTGCGCAGGAAGAGCTGGGCTGATGCTGGCCTGAGAGCTGCCTTACAGCCAGCCCTGCCTCCTGGGCCTGCCAAGCAGGAAGCAGGGAAGTGGCCTAATGTCGCACGTCCCGGAGCCTCCCTGCTTCACTGAAGGGCAAAATTAGCTTCTCGTTCCTGCCGCTTCCCCCTTCTGTGTATGAACAAAGGAAGGGGGGCTGCTCACCAACGTAAATGCTTACTGCTGAAAATGTGTGACTCCCGATAACTTCTCTGCTCCCCAGAACAATAGGAATAAATAGTTTTTGTTGCTACACAATCTTGCTCTGTAAATTCCTGCCTTTGTTGTTGCAAAATCACAATGCTTTTCATCAAAAGGTGGATTGTACCTAATGTAAACACTCTCTACTTCACATGACTTAAAATAGCACTAAGCAAAAACAAGAAAGAAAAAGGAGTATTGAAGAAAGCTCCTTAACGCCAGGCTGCTTTTCTGCTCCCCAGGAACGGGGCCCAGACTCGTACAGCATGGATCCCACCCTGCCAAGGCCATTTGCTGCATTCTCTTTACCCTCTGCTGTGCTTTATCCCCAGCTGTGCCTTTCCTTGGTCATATCAGACACCAGAAGTTACACAAAGGTGCTGGGAATCTGCGATGTCCTGCACCCCTGTGGGTCGAGCGCTTCTCCCCTTTTAGGCCTGTTCTAGGACCTCCCCTGTTGTTACAGGGGCTACAGTTGCCTCCTCAAAGCTGAGTTGTCTCCTCAAAGCCTCATTAAGGGAGGTTTCTGACCTGGTCCTTCACAGACCCCACAAAAACCTGTCAGAGCTTATTTACTTGGGCTCTTAGCAGCATTGCCAGACCTAAAACATGTTTAGTCCTCATTGGTTAAGAATTTATTGCATACCATTCGTGTCCCCATCTATCACTACTACACAACTACTGTCCAACACTCAAATGAACACTTCAGCACATTAAACAACATCTCAGTGCTTGCTGCCAACCTGAGAGTCCAAAGAAATCTCTTCAGTGTGAACAGCACTGAAAACCAAGCTCCGAACGTTCAGGCTTACTACACTGCGCTCTTCTCATTTTGCTTTTAAACCAGTTATGGTTGAACCTTTCTCTAATGAAGGTGCAGATTTCTTTGTTTGGGAATAAGGAATGGGAGAAAACAAACACTAGGCTCCTGTTTGAATGTAAAAAGGAACAAATCTGCTTACTCTTGGACATTTATATATTGTTGGGTTTTTTAAATTTAGATATGTGGCCTACCCTCATCACCTACTCCTAAGTCACACAACTCAGTGAAGAAGAGCTCTTTAAGATTTGTGACCAGTAGCAATTCAAAAGGCAATATGCATTTCAGTTTCTTTTGAGTTTAAAGTGCAGTTCAAGAACCATAAGCAAGCAGTTAAATGCACTGCGTGCAACACATGAGAACATGAGCGTGACCTTCATTGCACAAGACGTTTCTCTCTTTGTCCTAGCTGGCGACTGGAGTACACTGCATGAACTAAACTTCAAGTGCAGACTGTATAAAGCAGGTTCTGAAAGAAATGAAAGTTTAAGTCCAGATTTGAAAAGGCAGGTTGGATCTACTGCTTCTTATTCCCTAAACTCCCAATTTACAGGGGAAAGTGTCAGACTGGTAAAGGGTAAATCTCATCTTAGTGTGAAGTGATACCATGTAACTCCTTTGTGTCTTTAAAGAAAGAAGAATTCAGGAATTACCACCAGGCACTTACTTATTTTCTCATACTAGCTTCAGAGGAAGCTATGTTTAAAGGAGGTGCACTAGCATACAGAGTAGCATACTCCAGTGGAAATTATTTTTAATCCTTTCAGTTCCAATTCTGGATTTTAAAAACTGCAGTGTTTGTTGTTTCATTTAATCAAGATTTGTTTCAGCTCAGTGCTGCCATGACTGACTCCAACCAAATAACTCAAAATTAAAAAGCGATAGGGGGATAGTGTGTAACTTGCAACAGTGCTGTGCCAAATTGCTTGCTTGTAGGGTTAGAAACTGGAAACACGAGCCTCTCACCATACTCAAACTCAGTAGTGGCATTTCATATTTTGTAACGTTTTAAAACTGTAAACATTTCAAAAATTAAAATATATTTCAAATACTACAAATTGGTCTGAGAATCATTAAGTAACCTAGGGGGAAAAAAAAAGAGAAAAAACAACTCTGAAATCAACATTTTTTCCTTGCACTACAGAATCCAAACAAGGAAAAATCAAAACGTTAAAAGAAACAAAACCAAAAACCTCCCCTCCTCATTAGAGGTGTGGCCTTGCCTTTTCAGGAATTACTTTTATCTCAAAGCATCAATTTTGGAGCCTCTCAATCTACTGAGATGGGTCCCCAAGAACCTAAAAACAAGCTCACCACTTCTCACAGACATCTACATAGCATTTAATTCTCTATGTACATCTTAATTCTGTTCAAGTATGGAGGAGGGCGAAGGTCTTCGTAATTACATGAAGCCTTGTTTTGTTTGCAGGCCATTTCTAATGGCATGATAAACTCCTGTAACACACAAATAAGACTAGCTCCTGTAGAAATATCTAAGCTACTTTGAAACAAACAGCTCAGAGACCAGGAGTCACAGCAGAAAAAAAAAATGCTGTGCTGATCACCTTCGGCCCTCAGAAGGTGCTTGGCAACTTTAATCTGTGTTACCCCAACTTATACTGTAATCAGAAGGTGAACTGCAGTATAGACATACCCTAAAGTCAAAGGCAGATCTTAAGCACTAGCACTTAGAAGACCATTAATTAAGGAATTAAATGCATCTTAATTCCCAATTTAAGTTTAAATATGCAGTAATTAGACTACAATTAGTGTTGTTACATGGAGGTTATCATCGTGATTTATAGATGTAGTACAGCTTTCATATGGGGTGAAACCTACACAAATAACTACCTAGTAATAAGAAAAGTGTATGTTAAGAGAAATTAAATACTTCCTTCAGAGACTGTACTTCTGAAGAGTCAATTCTAAATGGAAACCCAAAGCGAAAGGTATTAGCCAGCTTGGATAACTGGTGCTACAATAATAAAACACTTAACTATCAAATCTTTTCAATGTTTTGCATATGTGTGTTAATAATACGCAAATCAAACAAATCTTTAGAAGTTGGATTAAAATCCACTCCACACTAAACAATCTATTTTCTACTCAGCTACCATTGGTGGGAGTTATTTTGCCTACATTCTTCATGAATCAAAAGCAAAACAGGCCAACACCACTGTTTTTAAGCATCCTGGGTTGTATAAATATTACAACCCTGGAATGTTATACAATTTTTCTGTAGTACATCTTGGCTTTATTTGCAGCTAGACACCTTGCAGGTATCCTATTAAGAGAATGAAATTATAGTGCATTCACAAATATGCAGATACCTATGTGAATATGCAACTTAAAACATAAAAAAGCAAATCAGACAACTACATTGCTTTCTCCCTTCATCTACTAAAGCTGAACCTTTACCTGAACATCACTTTCAGGAAACTAGCAGCCTTCATGAATGAAAAGTTAAAAAGGCCCCTATCATTCCTTAGACAATCTTCTCTGAAGATTTTTCTTTTGTTCAATAATGCCACCCAGTCTCTGATAATTCCTGAGAGGACATTCTGTAGCTTTTGGATTTTTCTGTAGCTTTTGGTTTTTATGTGAAAAACACATGGATTTGTGTCATAGATTTTTTTTTAATAAAAAAAAAAAGACCTTCGGAAACAGAACTGTTGCAAATACACCAAATTACTTGTTCGTAGTCGACATAGACTATTTTCATGGGGAGGAGAAAAACTGTTAGCTACTGTACAACTGTGAATAACTGTATAATCTGTAAACTTTCCTACAGAAAAACAGCACTCTAAGAAACTGACAAGTGAGATTCCCACTAAATCTTTAGGATGTAATCAGAAGCACATTCCTACAGTAGCTATTGTCCCATTTGTGACTAGCACTGGACCAAACACATGGACATTGCATTCAAACTGAAGGCACAAACTGAAGATTCAAAGGCCTCGGTTGGTTCTAAAGTATTGTCTAAATCAAACTTGAAAACTTTACTGCTGTAAAATCTATTGACATCCAATTCTAGCATCCCTAGTGAACTGAAAGAATGTCTGAATTTATTACAGAGAATCCAAAGTGATTGACTGGAATCAATGAAAAATTTTCTTGATCATTTCAATGTGATTATTCCATCCACATTTAAAGTGTGTGGGTGTGTGTGTGTAAGCATACATCTCACACACTTCTATCAATATATGTAAACATATAACAAAGCCATATACATGTAAAAACACTTAGAATCATCAGCAATAATGTAATTAAGATAAAGATCCACAAAACATACTGACACATATTTTGATTTAAAGTCAAAATGGTAATTAAGAGCCAGGTGCTGACTATAAGAAATAGCATTTCATAAAAATTAAAACATACCTGATAAAAATTGGGCCAGAAAGTGCTAATTGCCAGTTCTGCTCTGTTCCAAGTACCAGTAGTAGATGTGTTCCAGACCGGGTTACCAATAGGTCCATCATTAACTTTCACATACACATTCAAAGTGCCAGGGCTAGATCCACTTTTGCTTGAAATGTAATAGTGGAAATCAATACAATGTGTATCATTTTCCTTTAGATGGGGCAGCAGGAGGTGAGCTTTCTGTCCTGCAAATCTCCCAGATGTATTCACCAACATGAAAGAACCTGCAAAACAAAGTCACTATTTCAATTTCTCATTATTTTACTCTACTCTCCCTGCTATGACAATCCACAATTAAAGCATCATTAGAAAAATAATCACTTTGCCTTGCTTCTAGTAATATAACAGTAATTTGTATTTAATCTCAAATTGCTTTTGAGAATCTCAGGATTATTTTCAAAGCTGGTAAGTATTAGAATCCCTATATTACGTATGGAAAAAAGAAAGAAAGAAAGAGAGAGAAAGTAAAAGAAAGACGACAAAAAACCTGCAGTGATCTGCACTATGCTGAATCTACAGATATTACAAGAGAATCAATTGCAGGTTGCAACTACCCAAGCACTTCTATATGTTGTGCCCCCCTGAAATCAAGGACAGATCTTTGCACAGGTGCTAGGATGCAGTATCTAGCATGGATGAAGTTTTAAATGTTCCTGACTGATTAGGGTCACTCCAGATTATCAGCATCTACTCCCTTTTCTGATCAAGTGTGGTCACTTAACTGTCTCCTGGCCTTTAGAGCTCAGAAAAGAAGGAAGAAAAGAAAATACCCAGCAAATTGCTAAGTTCTTTAGAAATAAACAAACAACAAAAAAGGCAGGGGGGGCAGGAGGAGGTGTAGTGTTACAATAAGAAACCAACTTCAAAAATGGGAAGCGTAAAGGCATAGTCCAGATGAAGTTTCAGGCAAACAACCCTCACATGAACATCTAGCCAATTTCTGCTCTTTTTCAGTGCCTATGAATGTGCTTTATTGAAGTGCACTTTCAAAACAATCAACTTACACAACAGATGCACAACTAAAAAATCTGATTGACTGTATAGTCACTTGATTAGAGTAATACAAAATGATTTGCAAGACTTTCCTGTTTCTGTGTTGAACAAACCCAAAGCTGAAAGAAAGAATTCTACTAATGCATATACTGCGATACCATAGAAGGAAATAAAATGAACAGCACGTCTACTTTTGAAGAAGGATTTAATCAATAAAATACAATTAAACATATAAAAACTTATTTTAAATCCTGCACTTTTTCAGAGAAGTCAGAAGAAAATGGATATGTTACAGGTGTGTGCTATAAATGCATAATTACATACTTTTGCAAGAACATAAGCACACACATTTCCCAAGCAGTTATTAGGAAACAACTCTTTTTCTTTTTCCATTTGATGGGTAATGATACTCTGGATTTTCAACGAGATACAAACTCCTAAATCATTTTTGGAAACAGAGCGTATGTGTCTGGAGAACTTCAGTCCACACCATACCTTTATCTTAAGCAGGTTTAATTATTCAATCACTCAGTTTTGCAGCCACTCTAAATTATTTATCAAGTGTAACTCCTAATTAATTTTCAATCAAGAAAAAAAATAATTGAGTTTCTGAAGTTAACAAAAACTGAAATGAAATGTGATACAAAGGAAGCTGAATGTTTTACTACCTAAAAGGTAAAACAGCATACTGGGACAAATGCTCATGCATTAGTAATGTAAGTCAAAGTCACTGAATGTGCTTCTCCAATTAAAAACTCACACTACATTTAAAATTAATTTGAATTTTTAGCTTTCCTAATACTGGCTTTTCATATACTACTAAAAATTTTATTTTTAATTTACCAAGAACGAAGAAAGAAATATTCAAGTGCTGGGTTTTTTTTTATGCAAGGATTGCTTTCTATGAGTTTATGATTACACTCTTCTTGAATCTACAGTACATACATACATATTACCAGTAATGCATTTCCCCATCTTTATAACACAACAAAGGGTTTAAAATAAAACCCACAAAAATGTATTTGGGTACAAAGAGGAAGCAAACAATAAGTTCAGCCACATGGATCTTTGCCTTAAGCAGGCAGGAAATAAACCAATATTCCATCCATCAGTTAGGATATGCTCTGCCATTCAATTTATTTAAGCTTAAAATATAAAACCTTTAAAATACTTACAATTTGTTATCAGAACCCACTCATTCTGTTTATGATTTTATTGAAAACTGATAAATTTTTCTATATCTTTAACACTAAGAATTGTCATGGAGAAAAGTACATCTTTTCTAACCCACCTTGAAATTTCAGCATCTACCTGATAGCTCAACCAATTTTATCCTCAATACTGCTCAGAACCCTACAACACTTGATAAACATTTGTAGGTTGCTCTGAAAATAATGTCTATTTGTTTCCATGCAAAATACAACAGCTACAAAGAGCACAATAACACTGTTTGACAGAGCAAATTCTCAGCTAAAAAACACTTTTTGTCAACACAGTCACCACCAGTAGCTGCACATTTTTGCCAGCGATGAACAAGAGCCTGCATGCCATGCTTGCAATAATCTGCATCAGTGGAGGTGACCACTGTTGCTGTCACCACTGCTGAAACACACCACCACTCCTCACTGCGCTCACATCCCATCTCTGGTCTCCATAAACATTCAGCAAGCGTCAATGAATGTCAGTGGGTGCCAGATTTTCCACATGGAGGAATTCAACTCCACACCTCTGCTCCATCCGCACTCCCATGCCAGACGCCATTTGGTCAGAGTGCCCCTCTGCTGCCATCTGTCACACAGCAACAACATGGAATGGAATATTGTTGGGAAGGTTCAACCTCTGCTGCCATACCTCCAACATCCGCCTCTGATGTCGTGGGCAACATCATAAAGCAGGAGGCATTACTTTCAGAATAGCCCACATATATTTTTTTTAATTTAATCAGATATATTGTTTTAGTTTTTTTGCTATAAAGTATTTGGCAAGCTCTTCCTAATCCATGAGACGAAGAGTAGAAGACAGTGACGTAAACGTATCCTTTTAATTGTTTGACTGAACTCGGGGCTGAATCTCAGGAAACGAGACACGAGAGTGCTGCTGAACTCCACCAGGCAGGTCTTCGGGGACAGTTCCCACTCACGAAGGTCTCACCAAGCAATGCTAACAACAGCTGAAGTTTCTTTTGTTCCAGAGCACCTGCAGCAGCACATTTACTCGCACAGAAACTCTGAACAGAGCTGGAAACCAGGACATTGAGTCACCTAACGGCCTGCTAAACACAGAGCTGAGTATCCTGTAATAGTGTGCTGTTTTAAGCATAGTAACATCTGTCCTAAGCCTAAAAATAGCCTCCAGACAGCACTTAAAGAAGTATTTCCTAAGCAAGCAGGCACAAAGAAGATGGACACAAGAACACCTGACTGCAAGATCCTGGCTTCAGAACAGAGAGCAAGAGAAGAAACTTCTTGCATCAGGCATGGGACACAGATTCAGTGCATCAGAATGAAAACCCCAAATGTCTGTACGTTCAACTATTCGAGGTCAACCCATTAAATGCACAGCCCTTTCAAGCTAGCCAGTGAAGAAAAACTGAATGTAGATACATCTGCTTCAGCGCTACTCCTCTCTGAAACTGCATGCTTTCCTCATAGTATAAGAACATCCTCTGCCTGCCTGGGGTAGCTAGCACGGCTCTTCTGAAGATAAACGCTTAGGTCTTTTGCAGTGGGTCAGCGGGATGTGAAGCATGGGCACAGGAAGCCATGGGTGCCCCCAACCAGGAGGCCATGGGCAAATCTAAACTTCAGAGGAAAGTCACCAGCATGCTAGGGGTCTGACTAAAGTTAATCCAAAAGAAATCAAGAGTAACAAACGGCCATGGAAACCCCCACTGGGCGCTTAACCCTTTATTAGCCCTTACCCTTAAAAGATCGCCATCTCATGAAAGAATTCAGTCTGTTTTGTTCAGCAGTGCCTGTTTTTCCCTTCATGTGAACTAAAAGATCAACTATAAAGATCAACTTCCACAGGTAAAAATACCATGTAACTCCTTACATTAGGTGAAAGTAAGAGCAAACTGAAAAATCAAGGCAAACATAATGATGCACAACATATTAGAATTTGAGCCTGTTTCTATATCTGCTTTTAACTACGGATCTCCCCACAAGAAAGAAAAACAAACTAACATGGATTAAAAAGAAAAGACATAATCATAATCATTAGAGACTATTAGATGAGTTTTACTTGAAACCACACAGTGGATGTAAAGGAAAGAAAAAATGAATGCATTAAAATCTTTCTTACAATCCATTTTTCAAACCAACTTGTCTTCAATGCTAGATCACACAGAAATTTTCTCTTACAACTTTTACTATTATCATTTGTTAGACTGATTGGTAAAATAATACTATGCCAGATGGTTATATAAATCTGAAGCATGTGGAAAAACTCAATATACAAATAAACAGCTAATTTGGACTGGGAAAAAAAAAAAAGAAGAAGAAGAAAAAGAAAGAAAAGCAGTTCTCAGCCATGAAAGGAAAAAAGATGACATCACAGTTTCTTTGCTAGAAAGCAGTAGCAAGAGAATGGATCAGTTCCCCAGAATCATTTATCTCACACTTGGGCATCTGACAAACACACTCCAAAAAATAAACATAGGTATTCATTGGTGTATCTACTGGGTAGTAGTTGTCTGCAAGGGAGCAGGGTCTGGAGTCGGATTCCAACAAGAAAACATATAAAATTACGATCAGTTCTGCACTCCGAAGAAGAGATAGCAAATCCACATATTGCTATAAATACATTCCTTTTAAATAGATGTACTTCCCTGGATGTACTATCATGTTTAAACACATAGATCATGACCATTTCCTTAGTCAGTAAGCTTAAATGGGATTTACTTGGGTGCAGTGCTTACCTCTATGTTGAGGCACTACATGCAAATTAATAGTTCAAAACTACACACTGAAATCAAACTCAAATAAAACCTAAGGTAGGTGATACTGCTCAGCACGCATTAAATTCAGGCTCCTTTAATCCACATGTATTAAACGTCACAAAGTTGCTAAGTCATTCATATTTCATCCTTTTACCCAGGGGGTTTAAATCAACAAACTGGTGGATTTGCTACAGTTACTGTTGTTGTTTACAGTTCCCCATTGCAAAATGTTCCAGCAGTAGTTCAACAAATGCACTGAAATACAAATCCTAAGATAGAAGGCTTGAAAAAGACAATGCAGACTACAGTTGGTCCAGAGTAAACAGGCAATTGAATATCTCAGTAATTCTCATTAGCGTCAACGGAAATTTTCTGTGAGGCAAGCATAGAGGGAAATGAAAATCCTTTGATATTTATTCCACCAGTTACCCAGCAATAAATAGTATCGTGACAGATCTTATTAGAGTTTTGTACACAAAAAGTTGCCCAAAAGATAGAATGACACAAGAACAGCAAAAAAATCCCAGTGCGTGTTTTAAAAAAAAATTCTGACAACTGGAAAAGCAATATACACTTCCACAAAAATGACCGAAATGGCACAAGAGAGATTTTCCAGTCACTTCTGCAAGTTTTCACTGTGTCACATCACCTTGTTAAGAGGCGCTTTTTATACTTGGAATGACAAATGCAATGGAATTGAATGCGATATCATTTTTCATGCAGGAAGAAAATGTGACTGGTGAGCAAAGAAAGTTACTTGGTTGATTTTTCACAAGTCCTATGCATGGTTGAGCACAAATCATTAGTTTTCCTTCCTGACTTCGACAACAGAAATAACTTACCCAGGAACTGTGATTTCATTGATACAATAATAAACATAAGCAAAAAAGTACTGGAGTTTGACTTACATAAACATCAGTGTTTGACGATTTTGGCTCTCAATATTTGAAAAACATTCTAAATGAAGCAAAGTGGAAATTCTGATTTAAAGAACAGATATTCTACGTATTACCTTACACCCTTCAGATATAGAAACCTACCTCGCTAAGGCCGAAAGGTAGTGAAAATAACCATTATCAAAAATGCTCTGATTAGGTAGATAAAAATAGCATTCCCTAAACACCAGCCAACCCCAGTGCCATCACGGTGGCTACCATGGTACCATTTCTACTCTGAGTTCCCAAGACTAAATATGTCTGTTCAAGCTATCGGAACTGCTGTGCACATGCAGATGAATGGCAAGGCTCAAGCACAGTGGGCCCCAACTTCAGACAGGGCAAAGACAATATATCTGTTCTTTTATTTATTTAATTTTATAAATAAACATATGGACCATCTTGGAAGCACTGCAGAGAGTCGAAAACCTGGAATCTGATCACAGACGGCCTTGGACTCTTAATTGTCAAAGATAGTAAATGGAAGAGTTTTTGTCTTCATTATTTTTTCCTGTTATTTACTATGTTTCTAGACAAAGGAAAACATGTTTTCAGGTAACATTTGAAAATTATGAAGCTGATGTAATTTGAGAAACCTCTAATAGCACAGCTAACTTCTCCTGTACCTGAAGAACCAGGAACTTCTGCTCAGATACATCACCTCCAGATGCCACGCTGTAGACAACTGCACATAAAAAAAATCAGTACAGCTTCAACCCAAACTGACAAAATGAGGGGTGCCAAAGCACACCAGCTGAAAGTCTTCCTTTCACTGTCTCAACTAATATCCACCAATTCTGCTAATTATCTCATAAAAATATTGGTTTCTCAGATGAAGTGTAAGCCTTGAGCATCACTTACCCACATGAAATTTCATGTTACTTTCATCATTATCAATCCTAAAAAATAAACAATCGACCTAATTTTTAAGACGTTTCTTCCAAATTTACAACTTTCTTAAAAATCTGTTAAACTGTTCCACCATAAATACTGTACTCTATTCAAAAAGCAGATCAATCTACTTCTATCAATAACGCCACCTTCATTTTAGCAGAATAAGCCCAATAAGCCAGATAATTCTTTCACCAAATTCAATTTCTTCAAATTTCTCCTCATCTAATATGCATAGACACATCTTCCGTTATTTTGTTAGAAATTGTTTTGATCAAAATACATGACTTAGAAATGTGTGATTTTGTGTTTGTATTTCTGCAATCACTTTTCCAATAGCCAGTAATGCCTAAAAGAACTGCTTTCCGAAGAATTGTTTGTTTTTCCAATCCCTTTCAATATTTAATGAATTTCACTATTTGTCCTATAATCTTTGTTCTACTTCCTTTATGGCTTTTCTATATTTTCAAATATACATGGATATTTTGAAGGCTGTTTCTTGTATGACTAAGATTACCACTTCATAAAAAGCAAGCAACATATAGAAAGTTCATACAAAAGTTCAGAATCTACTGGAGAAAACAACTGCATATGGACAAATTTTGACAGATCTGGCTGAAGTTTCAGATTCAACTTCTGAACCAATTCTATTTTAGAAAACAAACAGAAAGCGAAGTAACAGCAAAGTTAGTAAAGGCAAAGCATCTGTACGTTGGGAGCACACTGTGTACTAATTAACGCAAATAAAAATATCCCCTGGTGGAGAGTTAACTTGAAAACAAAAACATGAAGGTTATAGGTGAAGAAAAGGAAATGAAGTGAGGGAGATTGGGATGGGAGGTATTAGGGAAAACAAATCAAGGAAAAATTCGTGACAGAAAGGAGAAAAATCCCAGGACAGACATACTGAGACCCAGGGAGACTTAAAATGCAAAGGTATCCAGAAGCATTTCCCTGGGACTGGAAAAGGCCAATTTAGGTTGATTGAGTACTCTATAGACAGAGCAGGTAGACATTCAAAACAATCGATTTCAATTAACCAGAATTAGAGAAGTGATTCTTCCAAAGTCTCTTTCACATAAAGTATTGTGAAAAGGTACTGGACTCATTTCTATCCTCAGGCTTGAAGAGAGACAGCCTCCAGAGGAGGGGACTTTGTATTTCCAAGATGAAGGTGAAAGGTGTTCCCCCATAAGGCTGTCACAGCAGATACCCCCAACTCACATTCAAATACACTCAGAGAATAAGAACAAAGTTCATTCTTTTAATATAAACATCCAAACTAGAGAAAACCATACATTGTAAAGTGCTTCCTCTATTTTCCACTGTTGACAAAGGACAATAGTTTCTGCAAAAACAGAGAAGTCAGTACTATTGTCCTACAGCTGGATGGAATGAAGAAAATGAGTCTCTGCTTTGTGATCTGTTGTGTGCACTTAAAGAATACCAAAGAGAACATATTTATCTGAATTAAAAATATGCGGAGTATTACTGGGATGAAAAAGAAAAGCTCATAGGTTTGAACGACTGTGACTTGCAGTTAAAGATCCTGTAACTGCAGCACATCACACACTCTTCTAACTTCAACATTGAGGCTGTAGAATGCTGTTGATTTGGAACGGAAGGTAATATGGGCTTTGTATAAAATCTTCTGATGGGCAGGAAAAGGGAATATCATTTGAATTCCAATTCCACTCACGAAAGCAACTTGATTTTTTCTTTTTTTAAACAGAAAACAACCTGATTTGTCCAAATATAAGGCAAATCCAATTACAAGGTGATCCTCCTTTTGTTTGGAAGTGGTGGAGGGGTGGAGTCTCAAAGCGGCCGTGGTACTTTGCATACCAGCGGCAGTCGCTCAGAAAATATTCTGGCAGCTGACTAGCCATGGTTTACCAATGCCCGGGAGTGCTTTTTGTTTGTTGTTAAGGAACTGTGCTGCAGTTGGCAAACTTGGCACAGGACAGCATTTTTGTTTGTTTTAATTTCCATGAGATCCCTCATCCTGTGTTTGGCCTAATGCGATAAGCTCTGATGGCTCTACCAGCCCCAGCAACAGCTTCCACAGGCAGCGAGAACTGTGCTAGAAACTGTAAAAGCAGTAAACTGATTTATAAAAGCTACATGCTGGATTTCTTTAAAGCTGGCCTAATGCTTTTTACCAGCTATAACATTTTTAACTTTTATGCTATGACTGGATTTCAGACATGCCAGAGCTTTGAGGCAGACCTGTCTGCACCTCTTCTTTAAAGTGAACACACCAAAAAATACCAAACAGGCTTTGAAGAAGCTATGTTTTATTAGAATATAAACTGGAACAAGCTCTCTTCTGTTTGAAAACCTAGATTCTTCAGGTGAAAGAGATAAAATACAGACATTTGAAAACAAATATACTTTCTGCCCAACTGTGTCTTTGAAACAAGGACCCTCCCCTTCAGACCTGCTTTTCACACCAGCAACTTTCAATAGCTCTTCTTGTTCTCCCTTGGGTCAACAGAAAAACCTCCTGTTTTCATCATCTCTGGCCTGTCTTTGTGTCTGTTCCCCATTATTCTAAGAATCCTCTGCAAGTGCAAGCTCTCCAGCCAGCACATCTATCACTGCCTGCCCTGTTCTTTCCTGGAAAACTTCACCCATGGCCAGGTATTCTCAAAGAAGAAATCATCTCCCTCCCATCAAAGGGCTGCACCTGGCCAAAAGACATATAGTTACCAACCATGGACTTTCACAGCATGTAATGTGCATACAAAAAATAGTTTTAGAAGACACCTTGAGCCACTCATTTGTCACATGCGGAATGACAACGTGCATGAAGGTTTTTTTTGCATGTTCCTTCTCCTTGCAAGAAAATAGGATGGAGTTGCCAACACTCACACATGCAGAACTGGCCTTAGTAATCAACAGAGACAGGAAAACAGTGCCAGCATCCCTACAAATACACATGGCTCTCACACAAGCAGCACAGACAGCTCCATCCTGGTCCTCCCCTTCAGGTGGCAGGGACTGAAGTCTACTAGTGGCTCACACACCCTCGTCCTCTACAGGTGCTGGCCCCCAGACCCAAAAGCCCTTGACATTCACCATCCTACACCAGTTGCTGGCACTCAACTCTCTACACCACTCCCTGGTTAGCCTGGTTTGAAGTTCACGAGCATTCGCACACACACTCAAGACAGACCATGCACCCACACAGAAGATGATCCAAATGAGGATTTACTAAGGTGGCAGGGCAGACTGCAGGGATGCAGCACCAGGCAGAGTCACACAAGCATACCACGTGGTCAGCTATCCACCCTTGATGAACTTCTCTTGTCCCCCATCCCTCTATCTCCCCATGTTCGTTCCTCCCCAGCCCAATTCCATCCATGCCCTTGGTCCCCATATTAGAGGTCACACATGCAGGGAGGGCAGGAAGCAAAAACACCAAGCCATGTTTTCCAATGCTTCCCTTACCTACCAGCTTTTATTTTATTATAATTTGGCAGTTTCTTTTGTTGCTGAAAACAAGTATCTGTTAAACTAAACATCACATGCCAACAATTAACACTATAGTCCAGGAAGTCTCCCTTCCTTTATAAGCGCACTCTCTTTGTTACAGTACAACAATATTAGTCTTTATTTTTGTAAACCATTCAGCCATGCAATTCAGCATTCAAGAAACAATACCCAGGAGATAAGCCGACATCAGTTCTAACATGTTTCGGGTGAGCTCCCAGGATAAACTACTTGCTCTTCAGGTAAAAGCTTTGGGGAAGTAAAAATAATAGCAGGGTGCGAGAGAACATGGGCTGATGCTGCATGTCGACCTGATTGCAAAGGGCCATCTCCAAGAACAGGGTTAAGTGCTACTGGTACACTTCTCTCTTCCCAGAGACAGGTTGAAAGGTTTGTTAAATACAGAGGTTAATATAAAAAGCTTCCCAAGGCCCAAAGAGCTTTACAGTTTTAAAAGAAATTCAATTTTGTTTCAGCTATAGGTTGCTGGGTTAACGTTTGACTAATGATCATAACTATGTATACTCTGCAAAATTCTGGACTACCTCAGCAGTAAGTTACTTTTCAGTTAAAAACTGTCATTGTACTTTCTGTACGTAGTATTCCCTCCAAAAAGTAATGCCACCTGCCTGATTGCCAATTTCCCAACTACTGATAAAGGCAAACTGTCATCATAATACTGTCAGGTGCGTAACCTACTACCAAGGCGTTGCCCCGGTTTAGTATCTGCAGTAACAGTGCACGCAAATGCCATCCATCTTTTCATTTCCATTTCCACAGGCACCCAATGCCTGATAGTTTGTCACAGACCTGTAATACAGAAAACAAAACACTGCTACTGCCTACAGCACTAAATCCCGCAACTATACAGAGCCTTCCAAAATCTTGTTTGACATATCGGTAATTTCAGGAGCATATTAGCCTCAAGGGCCATTCTCTTAGCGGAGTAATTTACTCCTGGTTTTATGAGACTCAACAAAGATAACTCACAAGAAATCTACCTTATCTATCAAAGACTAGGGCAGAGTGAAAAAAAAAAAAAAGGGAATAGGCTACAACGTAGTGTTTAACCCATTCTTTCGAATCAAAGCAAGCATCTTTTTCTCACTTGTACATTCATTTGAAAGCTCTCTTAGTGTGGACAATATACAGCAATTACTTGACTTCCATGTGAAAAAAGACACTGCCCAGCAATTAGAAGCTTACAGGTCTAAGTACAGTCAGATATGTTTCTCTAAAATACACTTTGTTTTTTCAAAACACAGGTGGTGGGCTTTTCCTCCCGCTAAACTACAAATGATTTTAGACCAGCATTTACAGCATTAGCACAAAAGCAATCCCCTGCCCCATGGCGACTACAGGACAGCTTATGCCTTAACGGATAAGGTACTGCATTTTCTCAGCTATTCACTTCAGCTATTTACCTTTTATTGTCTCGTAGCAATCAGTCTGCACGGCCAAACTACATTATAACAATATAAATATGCTACAATAGGATACACAGTTAGGGCTTTTAAATCATAAAAAAACCCACCAACCAAAAAAACCCTACCACCAATTCAAAATCCTCCTTCAAAATGGCATTTAACTCTTAGTTTACATCCAGATCTGTGTATGTGTGTGGGTACGTAACCACCTGAAACATAACATTAGTTGGACTTGCTCTGTAAAGAAATTAGAGATCCATTACATCTCCACTCCTGGATGTTTGTTTTTTTTTGTTTGTTTTGTTTTCTTAAAGCAAAGAAGCAGCTCACAGTATTTTCTGCAAATTGATAAAGCCACAGTTCTCTTAGGCTTTCTTCTCTAGTGATTCTGTTAAATTTAACAATGATAGAGACAAAAGTGATATACCTGAGGTGTTCAGATTTCCTTTTTCCCTCTGTGATTTACAAATTCTAAAGCAAGCTAAAATTACAGGGGCATATGTTACCAAGGGTCTGTATGTTCAATAGCAGGGTTACATGAAACGGTTTCAGTACATGACAATTTTTAAAAAAATAATTATTTAACAGTAGGATTTCATTTGGTTATAGAATACATTTTGCTATTAATTCCACAAATTTGAAATCTCTAAAATGATTTTTTTCATAAAAACCTACTTTCTTGGCATTCTAGGAACAAATAAGACTTTCTCTTGGCTATTTTACTCAGGACATTTTAACCATTACAGCACAATCTATTTTTAAAGGCTCTGATCTAGAAGAGATTACGTCACAGACTACATCACAAACAATGCACAGTGTGCAGGTTGCCAATTTATCGGTGCTTATTCATACAACACTTTATTTCCCTGTGGAAACAGGCAGACTTTCCAAAGCCATCTGAATACTGATAAAGTGGGAATTTCACTTCTCATTCTTTTAAAGAAACTTTTCCCAAGTCCCAGAAGGAATCACTTAAGTTTTGTACTACTGCAGCTATTTTCTATGTCCCAGTTAGTTTCAACTTGGATCCACCTTAAATATAGCAGAAAACATCTCCAAATCATTTCAGCAGAATATATAATGAAAACAACGTATCTCAGAGATATATAAATGGTTAGAGTGGGTTTTTTTCTGTGCAATCCCAGTGAGGATACTGCTTGATATCTCCCCCTTTTCACATTCTAGTGTGCTTGAGATGCATTAAAAACTTTAGCTTGGGCCTGATTCATCACTGCAATAAGCATTCCAGTTCTCATGATTCATGATCTCACAAACTCGACTGTCACTGAAGAGAACAATGGGGTTGATGGTTTTTTCCAAGAAGGAAAGCATAAGAGTCTAATTAAGCAAAAGGCTTAACGATGCGCTTAAGTACTATTCAGGAAAGCACTTAGATATTTAACTTGACTTCAACGGGATTAAAAATTGAGAAGGTACACACATAATATTTCTGCATGATGATTTCTGGAGTTCTAACTTACAGCTATTACAAGAGCCTGAAATTTCACATCTTCGTTAAAAAATGTTAATTGAAATATCATTGTCTTCAAGGACACAATTTTCAGAAATACCTAAATGAGTCAGAAAACCTGGAGTTGATTTCATGAGAACTAATTCATCAACAAAACGTAGTACCTAAAGACAGCAATTTAGAAGCCGCAAGCTGTAAAATGATATTGGCACAAAAATATACTGTACGTATTAGTAGAGTATCTGAATGAACTCTTGCCCCCAGACGCAAGTGCTAATTAATTCAGCAAAACTCAGACTCCTAAGTCCTGAAACTACTTTTTGAACAGTATTTAGGCATTTCTCAGCAGACTTGTAGTTCCCAAATGAGCTAGAGTCAATGAGCCATGCAGAACCATATCCAGTGAGTGAATTGCACGGTGTTTTCTAAGAGTGTCTAGTGGTCCATAAAAACATTAAGGCTTGGTAACAGTGCTTAAGCCAAAAAAATCTGGACAACACTGACTTAAACTCTTGAAAATTTTAATCAAGCCTAGATTTTAACCTAGGTGTTAAATATTAAAACTGAAATGAACAGTTGGACATCTGAGTCATTCTGAGGCAAAAAGAAGGATGACTGTTTTCAGTGACGTCACAGGGGAATGTATATTTACACGTATTTTAAATATGCTGCAGAATAAAGGAGAACTAAATGAAAAGACAACAAATACTCTGCCCTTTTCTTCTTCCACAATATTCTCTTATCTTTAAAGTTTCTAGTCTGAAATTTGGACAGGAAAGCAGAAACGCCCGGATTTATTTATGTTACTCAAAAGAAAACAACAAAAGGAACAAAAGTGTAGGGAACAAAAGTGAGGTTTTTGGATCTCCTTGTCCCTTTCTGCAACAATTTAAGGCAGGTACCTGCATGACACAGGCAGCTGCTCTGTGCTGCACACGGGGATGTCTCCCCTCTGAGAACTGCTGTTCCAATGGGGCAGAGCCAGCCCTACCCCTATGGTGAAGGTACACCCTTACATGCGCAAGGCTCCCCTCTCCCATCACTTTTAAATCCCAACCCAGGAGCCCTCCAGAGAGAGAGCAGATCCCTCTCTGGCCGCTGATCACAGAATCATAGGGGTTGGAAGGGACCTCTGTAGATCACCCAGCCCAGCCCCCAGCTAAAGCAGCTTCCAGTAGGTTGCACAGGAAAACGTCCAGGTGGGTTTTGAGTACCTTCAGAGAAGGAGACTCCACAACTTCTCTGGGTGGCTTGTTCCCGTGCTCTGACACCACGGATCACTTCCCCACGGCAGCTTTTGGGGACTGCTTGCTGAGTGAGCCCCAGGCCATTATATACAGGCGCTGCTCTGTCCTCCCTCCTCCCGGGCCTAGTGGTAGGAAGATGAAGGAGCCTCGCACTGGGCTGCATCCCCCAGCGGTTAGGGGAGCTGCCAGGAGACCAGGGCTGCTCAAGGGGCAAACTTCTGTGAAAGGGAGGAAGCCCAGAGTTCATCTTTCCTCAAGCAGGAGGACAGATCCTGACTCAGGCCAGGGGAGAAGTGGGATGGCAGCCAGAGCCTGCAATGTGCCCACAGGGCCTTCAGCCAACACTTAGACCAGGAAGGAAGGCAAGGTTGCACGTGACACACTCACTGCCTGCCCCTTACCCTTCATTCTCTACTCCTAGGACGCTACACATATTCCACCAATTTATTTGCTTTTTTTAAATGCCTCTTTCAACTGTTTCCTTTAAGCAACAGTTGTTGAAACGCTGCTGAGCAGCGTCCCTCACTGGCACACCACCAGCACCCCAGCCCTGTGCCAACACACTGCAGCAGGGATCTCGAGGCTGACCTCAGCAACGATAGCTGCAGCAGGGTTTTAATACAAACATGCTTAAGTGCTTCTGCCTGTCACTCATCATTAACGTGTTTCACATCAATAGCTTTTTACTTCTACCCCCTTATATTAAAAGCAAATTGCTCTGTACAAGCAGGCGGCCTTAAGCTGAGCCATGTATCCAGGTAACCAGGAAAACAAGCAACGCAGGAGCTAGGCTTCTTGTAGGTATGCCATACCACTGACTAATGGCTCTGTATGCTTAACATTTAATTAAAAAATTAGTTTCTAAACTGACTTATATTTATTGCCTGACTGTAGTCTAGTTTGTTTGACTAAAATATGATTGTAAGTCTCAATTCCATTAAATTTCCCTTCATTGTCTGCAAACGTGAATCACTTCAATGTAACTTCTGAAATACAACAGACCTTTTTTGTTATTTTTCAAAGCCTGCTTCACATAACCAAATAAGCTATACTTTAACAGCATTTAATGAGACAAAAATCTTCAGAAATATTATGAAACATTATCATAATGAACCAGATTACACTAAAACATTAAAGGAAAATTGAAAATGCTAAAATGAATAATTGCTAGACTCAATTATCCTTTACAATATAATAAATACTTAGTGTTTCATTTAGACTACAACTTGGTGTCAAAAGCAAGAACACAAAACATACTGACATAAATTGATTTTTAGGCAAGCAACAGAGTCACTCGGCTTTACCAAGAGGCTGCAGAATTCATTCTCTCCTTTTCAAATCTCAGTTGCCACCTCCTTCTTTTGCCAAACACAATCATTTTACATAAAGGAGTTTACAAGTTGGCTACTAACAAGCCACTTCAGGCACCATGTTTTACGTAGATTTATTTTCAGAGTTTTTCAGTTACCACTGACTTCACAGAAGGCTGGTCAGAGCATGGAAATGATGTTTCCTATTTAGGCACTTCAATTTTAAAAAAATAATAAACTAAAACTGCATCTTTCAATCAAATCATTTCAGTGAAATCATATCAGCGTCAGAACATACTCAAAGCAAGCTTCATTTATAACCCAGATATTTTTTATTGCCTACAATAAAAATATAAAAATAAAAAATTGGCTACAAGTACTACCTACAACTATAATACTTAATGAAGGTAAAAATAATACAACCTTCATTTTCCAGTGTACTTTTTTTGTGTATTAGACGGTACCTTGTGTACAGTAAAATCCAGGCTTAAAATTGGATATATATTCAAGCTAAATGGGGGTGGAGTTGAAAAAAGGATATTAAAAAAAAAAAAAAGCAGTGATAGATAGATATTGTTCCATAAACAAACTTTCCGAAGTTGCTTTGGAAGTTGACTAGTTTTGAAATAGATGACCTCTCTCCCAGCCTCCCTAAGAGTCCAAATTTTCTAAGTTTCTACTTCAGAAAAGGCAGAAAATAAACATCTGTCTTCTGTTCCTTATCACCTACTGAACACAAGAGGAAAGCTGAGAATAGTCTCAAAAAGCTAACCCACACTTGTTAGCAGCTGTCAGCAATCTTTTCCATATGTTATACAACTACACATTATACAAGTACAGAGATCAGGATTTAAGAACACATTGAGAACATCTGAAATAAAGTCCTTGTAAGCGTATTTCTTCAAGTATGTGGATATTTTAAACAAATATTTTGAAATGGCCTGCTAAGGCACAGAAGTTGCCATGTGAAGCACAGCAAACCGCTATGTACTGATTGCCATTTATGCACAGAATTATTTGTCATGCTAAGAAAGCTGTGTGCTTTTTCTCATTTTATTTAAAGTTCATACTGACTTGTTAATAAAAAGAACTAATGAGAATTAATCCTTTTTTTATTCTTTTATGCAAGTCTCTCTCTAGAGACAGAGAGGGTATTTTATCAGCTGAAATGTAGTTATTTTAAAAGAAAGAAATTTTTCCAGTTAGGCAGTAATGTTACTCATTTCATCATACTCAAAAACTCAATTTTTTGTGCAGGTTGCAAGTCAATAGACGTCACCATACGATGAACAACTAATAGTTAAATGAATGTAGGCTACTCCTACTCTGTGCTCATATTTTCATAAGGCTTGTCACAATATAGGAGGTAAAACTCACAAGACTTTAACAGAATGTAAGTTAATTTCCTGAAAGAATAACGTAAGGGAGATTTTTATTAAACCCTAATTACTTCTACTTCATTACCACTTCAGTAGGTGGACTGGCTGATATCATTATTGTAATGGAGGTCAGCGAGAATGAATCAGTCTGCTCTTACAAATATACTGCTTCTTCTCATCTTTTTATAATACTCTGTCACCTCTTCTTGTATTTCAGTAATAAATTTCACAGAGGTCATACTGGGAAAGTGAAAAAGCAATGACAGAAAAATGTCAATGTTAGACAAGCTCTTACTGCCTATTTGAAAAAAAAAAAAAACTCATCCAGAACTACTTCTAGCTGTAGGGGCTGACAACATTGCTAATATGAAGTAATTTAACTTCCAGCCTTGTTTGGCAGATGAGAAGAATGTGTAATGAATCTCCTTGTTTCCTCAATAGCCAAGGGTGAAAATTCTGCAGAACGCTCTAATGATGGCTACTTCATGATCTACCTGTGGCTCTGCAAGTCCAGCTCAAGCAAAGAGACAGGAATAATCTTGAACTCTTCGCTCTATATATGTACTTTTTTCCACTGGATGCATTTTAAAACAGAACAAGATCAGCACCAAAAACTAACTTAAATGACTGCAATTTATAAGCCTTGTTTCACTGATTTAAAAATCTTTAAACTTGATTAGAAAAATTGCTGTCTGGAAAGGCCTTGAGTGAACATTTCATCTTTTCTCCCTACCTACTGTTTGCCAGTCCTTTAGACAGGACGAACCAAAAGGCCCATGAAAAGAATTAAATCCTATAAAGCCTAATTTAAGAACTAGAATCTGTTAGAACTCTATATTACCATGAACAAGTTGGATTCCTAAGGATGAATGGTTTGGGGGTATAACCTAGCTCATGGTGTTATTATTACGAACGCATACCAACATTTATTTCTGACCAATAAAATTTAACTTAAAATTCTCACGATTTGCATGATTTTTTTTTTTTTTTTTTTAAAAAAAAAAGTCTTTAGAGTTTCTTGTCCTGCCACACTCTGCCCAAACATCTGTCATGGATGCAACATCATCAGAATAAAACAACTCCTCCTTCACTTTCTTTACTCAATTATATCAGTTTGAAAAAGCACTCAATACGTTATCCTTAATTTCTATCAATGGCACCCACAGCTATCAGAATTTCTAGAATATATCCTAAATATACACACTCACACTGCCTGGTTCGCCCAACCTCATGGGTGCCAGACATACGGCTGCTACATAGACAGAGCCTTTGAACTTAATTAGGACTGTAAGGGAAACCACACAAACAGCAGCATCATTTGGCTGCTCTAAACACGTGATCAGGATCTTACAGCTTGTCTGCTATGGAAAACCTTCACGTTATCCTTTAGATGAACTAATGTTAATCTTGGATTAAACAGCAATACTGCTATTTCCTACCTTTAAAATATCAAAATTATTTTCTAACACGTACAAAACAGTAATTGAGCCAAAACTGCAGCGTTTCTGTTATTCTCTGTAGCATCACTTTTATTTCATGGCAACTAAAAAGATTTTTTTTCTTTTCCTGTTAAAGAGTAATATACTAGTTCAATTAAAAAAAAATCTGAAAATACTGAGGATTTTCTGAGATGCTAGTGAAAATGTAGCCTAAGGGTTCTCAAATGCCCAAGAAAATCACTACCAGGAAATTACTTTTTAATCAAGCATGAGGAAGAAAGAAGAAAGTATTTTATTCCCTTCAACAATATAGCACATTTTAAAAAAGACAGAGAACATTGTTTGCACTTTAAGAGAGACAATATCCCCAGAAATAACTAAAGTTCTCTAATATTTAGCTTGTATCCACAGGGAGATTGAAACCTGTATTTCTGTATTTTACCTTTCCTTACAGATTCCTAGCATAAAATATTTAGCCATTTTGCAATTATTTATTACTTCCCATCTGTCTCAGGTAGGAAAGCAAGTATAGGCGAGCTATTTCCCTTTTGCGCTACTCAACTTCAGTTAGCAAGGCTTCTAAGACCTAAACAAAACCCTGAAATCTTCAGTCTTTCCCCATCTTTTTTTCTTTCTTTCTTTTTTTTTTTTAAATGCCTCAGAGTAAGAAAGAAGGGATACTTAGTACTGTAATTACTTGAGGGCCTTGATACTTCAGTAGCACAGGTTAGTATTTTCAGATTGAATGTGTCATGAAAGCTCTGATAATATGATAGAATAACAAATACTCACTATTTTCAAAAGTTAGTCGGCATTTTAACAGAAAATCCAGTGGAAATAATTGTACTGAACAGTCTATGAAATGCTCTACAATTTATATATTTTTCCTCATCTTTCTGCCTTGTTTTGCCGTAGATCTTCACACAACAATTTGGCAGCTTTTAGCCTCAAAATAGTCAAACTGATCCTAGGTAAGGCAAGATTCCCACGTCCTGCAAATAACCACCGAAGCCACTGAAACTGGAGATTAGTGTCCATACACACCTGCACGTGGATTTGGTCTCTAAAATTGATGACTTAGAAGTGGAGATTTAGAGATTTCAATTGCCAAAGCAAATCTTAGCCCTTCAAAAGCAATCTGCGTAACAAAGAGAAGCAAGGCACTCTTGCTACGCCAATTATTCACACAGAAAAATGTAAAAGCTTAAAAGTTGACCCAGTAATACTTAGAAATCTTAAATAAATAAAATAGCACTGCTGTCAAGTAATACATGATTACTAACTTTTATGCAAAATCATATAGTAGAACAATTCTAGAGAGAAGCCCTCAAACATGGAGCACTTGATATGATGCTTCATCTCGTGGTAAAAGCTAAGAGGTGAGTGCTCAGGCTTTCTGAAACCCAACTCCCAAAAGAATGTTTGGCAACCTTGTGCTAATATAAAGAGAAACCTTGTCTGAAACAGATGATAGCTCCAGTGAGAAAGGTATGCAACATAAGAAAAACCAACAGCTGTCATCTTATGTGCACTGCTTCTAGGATATTTATTCAGAGTAGCTGCCCAGTGATGAGTGCGAACGTCTATTATAAAATGTTTGTTTTACCAGCGGCTTTTTCATTAAAGCCATTTTTTTCATTTCAATAGAACTTTCAGGTAAAGTTGGACTGTAGACTCAAGACAGCATTGGTCTTTTTGGAGTGGAAAGCAACACATGCACACTCCTAGGAACCAGCATGAGCACCTCTCAGCTGTATCTCACATTCAGCCACTGACTTATTATCTCAAGTGAGTCACTTAACCTCCCCAGGTCAATTAGATAGCCTGTAAATTAGGCAGGACACCACACAGCCCTATGGTAGTTATGAGGTGTTGCTCAGTTCTGTAAGAACATTTGACATTCTTGGATAAACATGAGTGCAAATTTTATAATTGCCAGCTAACCAGAGATTAGCTTATAAGAGGACAATCTCCACGCTACGTGCTGCTCATGGTTATTTTGCACAATAAACAATTCTCCTAAACAGACATCTCAGACATCTGTGGCAAACATGGCTTGCTTTCCTCAATCCCTGGGATGTTTTTTTTTTTTTTTNAGGGTTTTACACACTAGCTATGCAAGGAGAGAGGCATGAAACAAGAACTGTAATTGTCAATTCACACAGAGGAATTGAAACAAAAATGGGGACATGGTATCAACAAGAATGAGATACAGCGTTCATCCTGTTCTGGAAAGCTAAAAAATATATAGTAACATTTTAGACATCATTACTATGTCCTTGCTAATTTTTTTTATTTCCTGAAAAGGAGAATCATACTCTCTATGTAACTCTGATTCCAAATAACTACCAAAAAAACAGTATAAAATACTGTACAAAATAGGAAACAGCCTATGCTTACTGTTCCAGTTGTACATAACTCAACATAAGCTCAAAGAACATGTAAAAAACTTTCAAGGGTTATTTTCTTACATTTCCTTCTTTATATTTATTTCTAAGAAGCAATACAGCATTAACTTATGTCGACTGCAGAGATTGAACTAGTTCATAATACATAGTCTTTATGTTTAAATGTTGCAATGCAACACTATCAGTACAAAAATATTAAAATCATTACAGCTTACACGGGTATTTATCAAAGGAACATGACTGTGTTTGGATGACTGCTCATAAAAGGGAGTGGGAGAAGTGGGAGAAGAGAATATAAACTAATCAACAGGAGGGAACAAATGAAGATGTTTTAAAATTGGTGGCATTAATAAACGGAGTTCAGCAGTACTTCTCAACTTGTTAGGTAACAAACGTGTTTACAGGATCATTATACTTATCTGCCTATGCTTATATTGAATACACACAAACAGATCTAGCAAACAGCATTTTAGAACAAATATACACAGGGGGCTGTATTTCCTTAGCAATCTACTTGTGAATCTTCCAGTAAAGCCGAAGCTTTAATCATGACACATCAAGATGACTATGCACTCATAACTTTGATGATGATGATGACTAACATTTCTCATTTCTCCTCTAAAGTGACCAATTCCAGCTCAGGGGAGGAACACAGTCAGCTTCAGCACACCGACAAACTGCTTTGGGGCATCAAATAATTTCCTGAGAAGGAACGTGAATATTATTGATGCATCACACCACAGGTGCTTATGACTTTTATTAGAGTAAGATTCTTGTTAAATTCCAATGCATTAATACAAAAGTTCTTCATGGCAAATAATAAATATATATGGTGAATGATGAACCACTTGGAAATAGCCGCTATACTAGAGGTCAAGATCAGTCTATTTCCTTATTAAGAACAAAGAGAAACAAAGAGGAGTTAAAGAAGTCCCAGGAGCAGACAGCTGTAATTGTACATCCACATGAGGTGTTCAGGAAAAGGGGCAAGCAAACCACGCAGGCCATGATGAAGATGTGTTTACACAGAACTGATCAGCCTAAAAGAACTCCACAGAGGATAAGCATAGCAACGGATGGTAATAGTGAATCAATGACTGGGGCAAGAAGATGCTACTTTTGACAGATACTGCTGTTTGGAGCCACTGCTTCGACTTTTTCTTGTCAAAATGCTATAGATAGCAACTAATGCAGAAGCTGACTTAGCTTTTGGACGTTAGGACAGATGGCCTCCTGAGGTCTGCGACTGTAATTCATTCAATGAGTACTGAGTGATTGATAGACAGCTTTTAGTCACAATTTCCAATGTTATCTTGAAAAAGATAGGTATCAAACAGCACCAACACTCATTCTTAGAAGTTAGGGATGCAACTTCAGTTTTTGAAAAGACAGAGAAGTGCTGCAAACACTTGTCAGCTTCCCCCTCTTAACTTTGTTTTAAACATGTTGTTTGCAATTCTGGGACTTGAAATCATCTTAAGTTTTAATAATGCTGAAAATGTTGAGAAATAACTTAGAAATAACTTAGCTATATTACTAACATTTCTCAAAATATAACCTCCCAAGCAAAGAGTAACCCACAAGAGTACTTCTCTATTATTCAGTATGGAAAATATAGCATGCTTTCAAACCCATGTGACTCAAAATGCCACCTTCCTAATGAACCTTCTTGGCTAAGCTCTCCCTTCCTTACCCAGAAGGCAAAGGGAATCTCCTTTACATTTCTTCCTAAGGAATCTGTAATACTGTTACATACATTGGAAAGAAAAACTGATTATGATGGGAATAACAGAAGTAGTAGCTAGAACATCCCAAACAAAGACATCTCTGCAACTAACCCTGTGATAGGTGTCAACACAAAACAAGAGATGAGTTGAAATATAAATTCATTAAAACTAATTAAAAATCTTGGAGAGACACAAACTTCTATGCTACCTCCCCTGGTTTATACAGGAGAGGTCTCTTCAACTTACAGTTTATAGCATACTTTCATTTATTTGACAGGTATGTTAAAATAAAGCTCAGTGAAGCTGTTCATATGCATTTTGCTACAGTGGACAATTTATTATTATTACCTGAAGCCAGAAGAGGAAAGACTGTTTACTGCATATGAAAAAGCACTATCTAGCACTAGAGGACATACAAAACACCAAGGTCACCAACTTGTGGGGAGGGAAAAGACTTATATTTGTCAACTCATAGAATACAACTCATTACTAACAACTTTATCAAGTCTTTTTGTTTTTCTCCTTATTTGAATTAAAATAAGAATAAACTATTTTCCAGTATTATTTACAAAACAGAAAAGAGATCATGCAGACAGAAGGACAGAAAGGTCTTTTTTCAGATGTTCCTAAATAACCTTTGGTTTCTATCAGTATGCCATGAATTTTTGTTACAGATGTTTTCTGAAATAGGCAAAGAAGTTTTTCAGCTATTACTGACAAACAATTTGTTAGGCAACGTATCAGGTAGATAAGCAGAAACTAGGCAAGGAAGCATTTCAAAGCCTAATTTCATTTCAAAGCCAAATCCTTCTGCAGCTCAAAATAGCTTATGTAATTATATTGAGAATTTCTCCATTAGAACAAGGAATTTGAACATGCTCTCCTGATTCAAGTGACCACACTGACCAAGAAACAGGTCAACAGGACCACAGTTTAAATTACTCTTTAAGACCCTGTAGACCAGTACTGCTACTGAAAATTGTCCACACTTCTCCACTGCTCCTACTTCCATCCTGCATGACTGCACAGTGAACTAAATCAAGGAGCCACTCAAGTTTTGTTTTCCCTGATGTTATGTTTTCTACTGCTGGAGAGTGGGAAGAGGAAGGCATGAAGGCCCCAACAGCTCTACCAGGCCACACTATGTCCCATGCTGTCTCCAGCCCCTCTCCAGTTTGCCCACAGAGCCCCAGCAGCGCTGCAGGAGGGCCCATAGCCAAGATGCTGCTACCCTAATGGTGTAGGAAAGGTGTTGGCCAAGCTAATACAAACGTGTGAAACTACTGCCTAAAAAGGAGGCATCATCTCAGCTCATGCACTGAATGTAAAAGTCTCAGTAAGCAACGAAATCCCGAGCAACACTGACATTTAAAATACCACACGTGTTTCAGGCCTTCAGCAAAAGCAAAGTTAAATACTGGAATCACATTTCGAATGTTGCAGTATAACAGCTAGAGAGCCACTTCATGAATTTAAGATCAGAAAGCTGATGCAAAACATCTGTCCTTACCCTGAAAACTGCTGATTCTTTATCTACTGTAAGCAAAACCTTCATGGCCCTCCTAGACCTCATGCTCCCAAATTTCAAGAAAACTGATTAGGATCAAGCAATATGGTCTATCTCCAAAACAGAATAGAATAGCTGTGTGGCCCATCACTTTTCTTATGGAGAATGATCTCACAGTACAGGAAAATAGTAGCTGAAAGCATAACGTGATCCTGAAAGACTGCTGGAAGCAGGAGCTATATCACTCCATTTCACAAGGCGAAAGAAAGGTATTTCGGGATTAGTAAGGTGGATTCATTTGACAGAACCCACGAAGGTCTCACTTCAACATTAGATTGCTTCAGTAAAAGACAATACTGAAAAATATCAGGGGAAAAAAAAAAACTGCTCTGGGAATTTTAATGTGCACTAGACTTGAATGAACGTTACCATACAGTCTTCTGAGATCTTAGTGGATGCTTTGATTGTTTCTGAAATGTCTCTTGCCCTAAAATTTTTGTTCCAGTAGCTATCAATTCTACTAACCACAGAACATGATTTATTGATTTACCCCACTCAGACCAAAATACAATCTTCGCCTGCCTACATGGCACAGATTCTTCTGGCTCCCACCACATGATAAAAAAGGGTAACATTTATTAACTCAAAGAGCGTCTTGAACCAGACTCCAAGGTAGAGAGTAGATGGACAGAGCGCCCAGTGAAACTGTCAGACACCAACAGAACCAAACCAATATATATCATGAGACTATAAAATGAGTATGTGCTTTTTCTACATCTGGGGAAAGTGCCATTGCTGGAGTGCAGAAAATATTAAAAAACATACTGTATTCCTGGCAAAGAAACAGCAAAAAAAAATCCTTCTCTGCTCCCAAAGCATATAGATAGGCTAAGTGCAATTCAGCTTTGGCCCCAGGTTGAACACGATACATTACTACAATCAACATGTGTCATTCAAGTTCTAAGCATGTTGTCCTAACAGCTTCCATCAGGAAGTTCTGTTTTATTTCAATACAACATTCATCTTCCAAAAAGACATTTTATGATTTCCTTAGAAACTTCATTGCTAACAGTAAGATTTGGCTCTTCTAAAAGACCATGAGAATATTTGAGGCAAAATGCTTTTTGATATCATAACAAAGAATGTACTGAACAAAGAAAAACAGTAATTATACTTTTAATTACTGTGCTATAATTAACATGTCTTGTATAATAAACTTCAGAATTGTAAACAAAGAATACCGGATGAGAGCAAAACTCGGTGTCATCTGCTGCTGTTTGCACTTAATTAGCAAACAAAAATTGCAGAAAGATTCTTCCAGTTTCTAAAAACACGCTTTTTCACAATTTAACCTTGACATGGGAAGAAGCATGTTATGAAGCTTTCTATCAAGTACTGAAGAATGCCTTGAAAAAAAGCAGACCGTAACATCATTTATCTTGAATTTAAGTAACGCATCTGTGCGTTTGGAAGCCAAGTGAAATGGAATCGCTTCATGTGTTTATTTCAAAGCAGAGGCAACTACCTTGCTCAGAATATCCTGTGGCTCAGCAGATGTATTGAAAATAATCAATGTGGTTATATCCAATTGTTAGTCAGGCCTTCTGGAGCTGGAACGCATGCAGCCATAAATATTAATGCGTGTGCTTTTTTAGACCTATCTTCAAATGTTCCATCAAATTTTCTGTAAATGAGGAAAGACATAAAGGAACACATTTTAATAGGCAAAGCGAAGCTCCAGCAACTATTAAGTAAAAAAGGATATCCCAGAATCCTTTAGGGAATTTGTCAGTCTGTGCTTCCCTAGACTCTGCATCATTGATATGCTAAAATGCAGTACACAACAAAGCCTTAGTTAGGAAATAAATCTGTGAACACTAATAATGCTCAGAGAAAGCATCCAGAGTTGGAGGTAGCAAAGAGAAATTTGGCATACAGTAACAAATATGACAGCTGAGACAAAGACTAAAGTCCATGGTGAGCGTGTTCAGCAGAATTTAGAGAATCACTATGAAGACTTTATGACCACAAAAATTTCATGCACAGAGCTTAAAGCAGAAGGAAAAGCTAATTAAGTTCTTATAAATAAATACATTTTCCAAAGAAACATTACGGCACACAAACTGTACAGAATAGGAACAAGAATAGAATGTTGAAGTAACAAAACCCCGGAATGTCTGAGCAACAAAAATGAGCAAGCCTTTTAGCAATTAAGTTTTGCTTTCCTTACAGAGATCTCTTACTTAACAACTGTATTACAAAAATGGGACTTCTGCTAGGATTTAACCTTACAATAGTATTGAAATGCTCTCAAACTGCAAAAAAGGAAATGAGCAGCTCCACGATAAAAGAGGTCACTTGAAGATAAGCAGTCTACCCATTAGCACACAAAACAGTGGCCTGAAGTTATATAATTTCAGAAACACTTTTCTTCTCAATGAGAATAAAATTCACCAGTGAAAGAAACTAGATAACCTGAGATTATACAGGAGGATTTTCTATATTCTCTTGCACTGAAGCGGCTCTATTTGCCAAACACAAAAGATAAATAGCAGCGCTCTCGTGGTTGAAGCATCATTATGGTATCAATTTTATTTCCATATTACAGGTGAAGAACTAGCTTTTCCAAAGAGTATTTTCACTCAGATGACAGCGGTATGAGTAAATAAAAGATCTCAGGGGATCTTTTCCCCAGAACTTTAAAGGCAAGTTCATTAATGGGAAAGAAAAGCACAGAACTTTCTATTTATGTCTGGTTTCATACGCACATTGCTAGATACCTTCCAGGAGACCTTAATTATAGATTTCAGATTCCAGAGTGATCCACTCAAAAGAAGATTATTTTTTATGATCATTTGCTGCTGAGTCAGAACATCACTGCTCTTAGCAAAAATTGTCTCTACAGGTTACACGAGGGAATAACTTGATAGAAGAGGATGCATCTCATATGAATCTCAATACTACATGGAAAGACAAATGAGTCAGTTGCATTTCTGATGAGTACAGCTTGAAGGGGAGGAGGTGAAGAGAACAATGAGGCTGAAGGGGAGGCTGTACACAGTTACCTGACATGGGTGTATACCACCACAGAAATATTATCACCCCGCTGGTGCAGTGCACCTCTGAAAATATAAATTCACTTTATACATGTGGAAGTCCAAATGATTGACTTTGGTGGTGAATAAATACCATATCCAAGAGCTTTTTTTTTTTTTTTTTGGCTTCCTTACAGACTTTCACAGAAGGTAAAAATGGCCTCAATATATTATGTTAAGGTTAAAGTATAGCTAGATGTAGACACACTAAAACAATTAGCATAGGCAATTTAAATTCAATAGGCGTTGTAATAAACCCCTGCAAAATACAGTTTATCCTTGCTGTAACTAAAATAGTAATAAACTTCTTACTCATTATATAATTGTTATTATTCCTATGCTAAAAAGCAGGGGGGTGAAAACTGCCATGCTCTCAGCAAAGCTGCTTACAGTTTGCAAGCCATGTGAGTAAAATGCCTGAATTGATATTTTTCCACATAAAGAAATTTCTGCAAACAACTTTCTGCTTTCACAAATATGCTTCATGCTAAAATTAAACATGGCAAGCAAAACACCACAGCACAAGTAAGACCAAAATTTCATTGCTGAAAGATAACTCATCTCTTTATACATGCAACATCAATTTATTCCACTGCAAAATTTTAGACTCAAGGGAAGTTTTAAATTTCACAGAGCACTTTGTACGCTTGTGCGCACAGAACAAAATGGGACCCCATCTGCCTAGCCTGGGCCTTCTGAAGGACGCTGCATTTCATTTGATGTGTGGCAGCCTGTTAAAGAAACCCATACGGAAAGGCCAAGGAACTGATAACTCCTTTGAGCAGTGATCTGATCATATAGGTCTGGCATAAGAGATCCTGTTTCTCAAATTCCTGCTTCCCTTCCTTTCCTTCTTTTGTGGCCCTCAACACATGAAAAGAGAAGATATTAAGGATCACCACATATCTGATACACTGCTTGTGCAACTGCATGAGACAGGTGCTTTAGGGAAGAACATGCAATTCATGAGCTCAGGGTAGAACCACAAGGCTCAGCTAGATACGTTCTAGGCACTTGGAGAAGTTCCCTTCAGCGAGCAACTCACACAATGTTTAGGTGCTTCCAGGAATAGGTAGCAACGCTCCAACAGTATAATTCTGCTGATGATTTTCTACAAGCATTGTTTTGAACTTGTGCAACTTAGTTCCACTCATTCTACTGTGAGCTTCTAGGTGCTTTTGAATCAAAGTCTTAATCTCACCCTCTTCTGATCCTAAATACTTTGTGATGCTGGAAAAAACCAAATGCCACAACAGTAACAAATGAACTGTGAAGAACAGCCTGCCCAGCCACACTCCAGCAGAAACCAGAACAACCCAAGAATGCGCAAGTACGGGGAAATCAGGAACTCAAAACTGGCAGAAGGACACTCCTCTAATTTAAGGGGGAAATAACAGAATTTTAAGGAACGACGCAGTTGTATTTCAACTTAATGCAAAATCACAGTATATGCAGTTATTGCTGAGAAAAGTGCATCTGTAGCTTCCATGTTCTAACATGAATATGTATGTATTGAAAAGTGCTTTTTAAATATGTATCATGTGAGAAGCATAGAACTGTGATCAATTAGTGCAGGCAATTATCACAAATATTTGATGTTATTAGCTGCTGAAACATTATGACTTAGATAATTACGTGCACCTGTTTTCTCATAATTAAATGGTTGTGTACATCATTAAATTTTCAATGAGGTCCAGACAGTATTTCTTTTTTCCTTTGTGCTACTGAAACGCAGTTGATTAGAAATGTTGTGACTTCTAGATGAAGAATGCATTATTTCAGCTGGTGAGGGAAATAACGATATTATTTTAACACTGAGAACAGAAGTACCGAGCTTTTTAATTCAGCTCATGGAATGCATAAAAGCCATTTAATTGCTTCTTCTTTGACTCCAAATTCTGCAAACATATACAAGGGAATTAAGACCGTGTCTGGTATTTTGGAAAATTTGATTGCATCTAATACAAGAGGACTTAAATTCAAAACAAAATAGAATCCATCTATTTTGCATGTATACCAACCTAGCTCTGCAGCCAGATTTGCCATCTAACAGGCAGCCACAAGACTGTCCTCAACAAGACAGAAGTCCAAAAAGTGTAGACATCCAGCAACACCTGAAGACATGCTGCAGGCAGAAGTTCTATGCGGTGATACGTAATTCTTTAAATGTTTCTGGCTGTACTGATTAGCTCCACTGAAAAATATTGTTTATGCCCACGCATTAGGTGAAGAAACTTCACTCTATGCCATTTTTGGACATTTTTCAGTGCCTTTCTGCAATGTATCAATTTAAAAAAAAAAATTTTTTTTTTTAAGATTACATAGAGCATTTCCTATGAGTTTTGACAAATGTTAATGAAACGATTTAAACCACACAATGGATGAAAACAATGGCAGATGGTAAAAATACACTGTTCTTAAACAGAGACGAAAATACTTTTGTTTCAGTTGGAACAAAGGCCTTGCTTTGACACTGATGAGGAAGGAGCTTTCTTCATCCGTCTTGTACTTCAGAGTAATTTCAAATTCAACCCAAAGAACAAATACTCCATGAACGACAAGTCTGCCAAATAGCTTTCCAATGCAGCATTTAATGAGCTGTGCCTCCAATCAATCGAATCAATGGCTTTCTGGCCACTCTTTCTGCAGTCAACGCTCAAGCTACTAACAAAATACTATCAGTCATCAATGCCTGCCAACAAATTAAGTGTTGTGAGAGAGGATGATAAAATCTCCCATAAATATAATTGAAACAACAAATCCCTCTTTAATTCCAGCAAAAAGTCTTCAAATAATATGCCAAGAAAACAATTTCCTGAAGAATCATAATGTTTGCACTCCTGAAGAAGAGCGATGGAGCTCATCTCCAGCTCACCAGCATTTTAACTGTGGCTATGACCATGTTCTCATCATACAGAAGAACTGTCTTAGAAGATAAACTACTAACTCGGGAAATAACCGGTCTTGAAATGGAGCCGCGTTACACACTTTAAAGCCTGTAGATGCAAGGGAAGGTTTTGATCCACTCTTTATTAGTTTCTAAAGGGCAGGATGGATGAAAAGAAATCTAATGGGATAAGAATGAGACTGAAAGAAAAGCCCAAAAGCCCTGAAGACTGCAAGAAATTAAGAGGCTTTTTTTTTTTTTCCAGTAGATTAATTACTAAACAAGAAAAAGCTTACTTAGGAATACTCTGATTATTCCCCTTCCTCCTGATCTTGCAATGCAGTGAGTGCAGCTCCTTGAGGAGAATTTTTTGATTCACTGTTTATTCACAGCACTTCTTATTGGTCACAGCTTTTCTCAAACTGGCTAAGTAATTTCACTCTCCAACAGGAGAAAACAGTCAGGCAAACAAGCACAAAAATTGTATTGCTCCTTAATGCAGGTCTGCTAAAACTGGAATAGAAACTGCAGCAGTTTCAGTGAGATACCCAGGGCAGTGAAGGTACAGTAACAGCCTTCAGCACAGAGTGAGCACCTAGGGACCCCTACACTAATGCCTGTGCTACTTCATTTCTATTGCTTTGAGGTCCCAAACTACCAAGATTAAAGCTACTTGAGGTACATTTGCATGTCTCAGGCACAGCCCCAGGAAAGAAGATCGGCATTCTTTGCAGTCTCTTCTGAACCAAGAGCCTCCACCAGAACTGAATTCTTCTTTTCCAGACAATTTGAGCTGAAAAATGTCAGTTTATCAGAAGATAACACAAAGGCAACAGCCCCAAGTCCCAGATAAAATACCTGAATCATCACTTCCTGCTTATTTCAACAAGAAGTGCTTTCCATCTCTCCTATCAGGATGCTCCTACCTCATCTGAGGGAACTCCTCATGAACACTCCGTGGAGGGAAACAAACACACAAACAAAAGCTCAGTTAGGCAGCGTACTTCTAATTTAGCAGGGAGGTCTGGAAGAAGACTGATGTATTTAACCAGCAGGATAGCGGCTAGCACTGTGGGTTGAAGACAAGAAAGAGACCGGGTTTCCAATGTGCAACAGTAAAAACTCTGCAATCCTAAACATTTTCATTGTCAAGGAATCCATTTCAAAACCAGCTTTGGTGTCTGGCTTACTGTGTTAGCTGTTTCTCAGCATATATTATTGCAGGAGTTGTACAGTAACCCCAGCTGGAAAAGCGTAATCAAAGCAAGGTAAACGAGTTAGGCTGGAGGGCTTGCTTAGCAGTGTGTGGCACTACGCAGTGCTATACAGAATACCCTCAGCTGTCAGCTTTATCCTCCAGGTTGCGTTGAGAATACTCTGGTTTAATGAGAAGTGAATTCCACAGACCTTTCATACAGACTCTGCCTGACTTCTGTGGAAGAGAAGTTTCTCAAAGATTAAAAAAACATAGTTTACAACTTAACATACCATCATCTATCAGTCAAACATTTTTAATAAGATCTTTAACAGCTGCTGGTGGATTCTAACGTAGTATCTCCCACTCATTTCCACCAGTTCCAGCATGGTCTCTGATTTTGTACACAGATATCAGATGGCTGATCTAATGCAAAAGATAACAGGGCAGTTGTTAAGCTCCTCCTGGTACAGTACAGTTACCTTACATGCTGGAGTAGGCCAGTTGCTTGCAATGAAAATCTGAAAGTCTTATACCTTGGACATTATCTCATAGAATATGCTGTTTATATGCAAATATTTCATTCCAGAATAGTGGAAAAATGTGTAAAATCAAAGTCATATGTAGAAAACATTTACTACAAAAGATTAAGCACATTAACTCCAATGTTTTACCCAAAATACTAATAGGCATGTAGGCAAAATACGTTCAAGTAATTTGTCGGGTAAGCTAGGAATGTTGTCCATCAGTGATTCTGACACTCACTCATCTTTATTTCCCTTTGCAAGAACACCGTACGCATAGTATTTGTAATAAACCCAGGATTTGGGTCAGAAGCTGAAATCTGTAAGTCATGTCAGAAGCTAAAAATGACTCTGAGGTTCCCATAAGCCATCACAACAAGCAATCCCTCCAGCAGGCGGTATTGTCTTGGTTGCTGAACAAACCTGTTAAGGGCACCATTAGTTGTGTTTTTGAAGTAGCTGACTCATTTAGTGCCTGCACTGTAGCCATGGCAGCACAAATCTAGCTGGATCCATACTCAGGTGGTTTGCTCAGGCTGACCTCTGTGTTGCTCCATATTAACAGCAACTGATGCTAGTTTATGCAGCTAATTGGAAACTGGCTTGAATGCATCAACACACGCTGCTTACAGAAGGGGTGTGTGCGTTCTCAATGTCTGCAACTATTACTTGGGCACATAATAAAATGACAAACATGTCAGTGTTTCAGGTCTAGAAAAGCCTACGAAAAATGTAAGTTGAACATGGTAACAGTAATTTATGTTATCTCTGGATAGCACTCAACTGAATTTGAGAAAAGCAGCCATTCAAAGAAATCTGGGAGAAACAGCATTCAATAAGAAACACTGAATTCTCTCTCATACAAAATAAAACAGAATGAAAGCACTCCTTTAACAGAAGAATACAACGCAGCACTAAAATACACAATGATAAAATACTCATCGCACTGAAAAGTCAAAGCACTATAACTTTGCATGGTAAGGCATTTTGGTTGGGTTTGATATAAACTGGCCAACTGGTCACTTTAAGAGTTATCTTTTTATAAGGGATCACAACCCTTCCACACAGAAATAATAATGTACATTTTCCATACAACTGTTTCACATTCTGTTATATTGAACACCACTTTACAGCAGTATACTGTTTTATGGAGTATCTGCTTGCTACGCCTATCTGCTGACAGCGCATCAAAAGGCCATCTTAAACAATCACTTACATAAACATTACATGCATTACCTACAGACGCTGCACAGGCATCGCTAAACAAACAGCAACATTAGATATTTAGGATGCAAACAGGTCATTCAAAAAACTGAATATAGTCATTACCATTATATATCATTACCTCAAAAAGCATAAACAAAATTCTCATCCTGGCTTTGACCAGCACTAGCTCAAACAGTAAAGCCTTCACTGCTCAAAACCTCCTTTCAATGCAACTGAATGGTGGCATCTGTGAAGATTTGATTTATAATTGATTTTGAACTACTCTAAACTGAATGAAAGACTGATGCCAATGACTCTGTCGATGCAGTGACGTCCCTTTCGCAGTATCAACCTAACTGCCGATAGAAGAAAAATGATGCTACTGTTCCTTGGAAATTAACTGTGAATTGTAGAACACTTCTACAACTGAACACCGTGCTTTGCAATAAAATACATGAACAGAAATAACTTCCAGAAAACAATGAGTAGAGCAGACTCTTGACAATATCTGCATTTCTTACAGTAATCTGCAGAATTCTTGTCAGGGACAAGACTCACCATAGCTGTATACATGCAAACACAATACACTCATATCTCAAAAAAATACAGTTTAAGTTTCAATTCTCCTCTGCAATTTTTGTTGGTTTTTGTTGTTTTTTGGGAGGGGGAAAGTGTTTTGGTGTAATTTTCTTTTTTGGTTTCTAACTCATCAGGGCTTTCTCAGCTCTTACCCTACTCATTCTTCAGAAGACTCCAGGGGGATCTAATTCACTATCAAGCACCTGTTCCATAGCTCTGATCCTGCATTCTCATTCTCTTTAGTGAGAACAACTGGCATACAAACTGCAATCAGCAATTTGGCACGCATACATATGTGTACATACATATTTGTGCTTATTTATTCTCCAGCTTGCATTTTTTTTTCCCTCTCCACTCTTTATCCAAGGCCTTTGTTGCTCTGGATTCTTCTGTTCTTCCCTTCTAGGATACAACTTCACATAAATGCACTTTTCTGACTGACTGCCAGATATCAGAGATGGCCTCACTACTGCAGTCTCACACACTCAGCATGCCTTTTTGAGTTACCACGTAAAGCACCAGAGCGCTCTGTGGGAACACCACAACTCCAAGATGCTGATAGGCCGTGATGAATTTGACTGGACGTGAGCATAAATGGGATAACAGAGTGAGAGCAGAGCTAGCAAAAGTCAGAGAAAGAAATCAAGATTTGGAGAATCAACCAAAAATCATAACAGAAATGCAGGACGAAAAGCTCCAGTAGACATTTTATGTTTATTTACATTATCACAGGGTCTCAGAGCACTAAGCAAGAACTGCTCCATAAAAAGAAAATAAGAGCTAGAGTATCTCGATGAGGTAACAAAACAGTACTGATCAGAAAAGAGGGAAGGGATTTAGGCCATTTTATTTTTAAATAGACACAATGGCAAAAGGCAGTATTAAGAACAATGAGAGAGTCACGTGTAAACACATATAAATATATTTAATAGGGAGAACCTTCCCAGTGAGGAGGCAATATGAAGGGAAAACAAGACCTCTCCCTGAAAATTTAGCAACTAGATGATGAAGATTGGCCCTCACAGTGTAAAGAGGTAAGAGAAGGAAGACAGGTAGGTAGCTCACATCTGATGCAGTGCAGAAAGGGAAAACCAACCACAAATCAAAGAACTCAAAGCAGATAGGTTAGAAAAATAATCTTCGCAGCTACTTTCCAACTGCAAAGATGGGGTTTGCAAATATCCCTGAAACCACCCCTGCTTTCTTCATTCAGAGGCCACTCCAGAAGACATCCTCTGCTACCAAAACCTTGCAATATAGACACTGGAATCTATTATTTTAACATTTTTTTCTGAAGACATCTTTACTGGACTACTGCTAGCAGGTTTACTTCCTGCAGCAGTCACTGCAGCTGACTCACAAGATCCTTCAACCAGAAGAACAGTGGGTTAACCACTCTCATTCAATCCAAACAAATATATACAGAAATACATACACGCTACTCCTTTCTTGGCTCTGTTTAATACATTTTCAGATTAGTACTGCTCACTAAAGGTCATGCCTATATTTATCAAGAAAATTAGAGCACTAGTGCCCTACTTACTTTCGTAAGAATAACGTATTTAAGACAGCAACAATCCAATAAGGATAAAAGCTCAATGTACTGAACACTTATAAAAATAATTTTAAAATTTTTCTAACTCTCCAATTTTCATCTAAAACTACACCCCACAAAGAGCTATTAATATTCAGTAAAATACAGTGTGTGCATTAATATGTGCACATATATATGACACTTCTGTCCCACTGAAACAACAAATAAAGCCAAAGTATTTATCCAATTCAAGTACAGCTACTCTCTCAAGTCTCATGTGGATTAAAATAAATCAGATGCCGTAACTAGCGTACTTCCCCCTCACTGTTACCAAATTATACAAAATATTATATATTGATATCAACTCACTCACTGATGCATAATCCCTGAAATTAGGAATGTTACGTGCAATAATGTTTTCAACTGACAAGGGACCACTGAATGGGGGGTACTTGTTTCACTCTAATATTACAACTCTGTTGCATAAAGCATTTTGTTTTCAAGCGAATAATTCCCCATAAAACAGTAATCTAAGATACTCCATTCATTATTATCTGAAGTTATTTTTTCTAAAATATGTAGCTCAGAAACTGCTGACAAACTACTTGGAATCATTTTTTAAGTGTATCACATAACTCTCTGGCTAAGGTTAACTGAAAACTAATTAAAATCATCAAGATGATGATTCGAACAAGAACAGGAAAAAAACTGCCTAAATGAAATGAAGAGAAAAATTAGACACCACTTGACTGAATCATGCCCTTAGACACACTACTTCTTGTTTGCAAAAAAATGAACATTTCTTTCCTTCTCAAGTAGGTTTTTGACCTCTTAGGGCACCAATATTAACAACCCTTCTCAAACTAACATGTTCATCTTCTGACCCAAGACTCCCAAAGCATATTTCAGTTCCTTTATGGGCAGAAATGAAACTCCCTAAACTCTAAATATAGTTTATTTCCAATTTTATTATCTTTCTGCTTTATCAGCAGAACATTATTTTAGTCTTCTGATAAGAGGCAGGAAGACAAATAAACAATTCATACGACATCTGATAAATAAAATTACATGGATATTATTTTCCTTCCATAAAAATACGAGTCTGGACTCCTGCCTCTGGTGAAAAAAAAAAATCTTAGTCTTCGTTCATCACAGGAAAGAACACAGTTGAACCTCTTCTACCTGCCAAGACAATTAAACAATACATACAACATATACCGACGATCTCTTCTGCAAAATGCAAGCGGGGAAAGTAATGAGTGAATGAAAATTGGAATAGAAAGGGAATTTCCAGTGGCGTGATTGAGAAAAAGAATGTACAGCTTGTACTGCAAGCCAGGATAACTGATAAGCTATGTGTATGAACTCCAGCTTGAGAGACAGTATTAAACACAGATGAAATAGTCCAGAAAAATGTTCATAGTCCATGCCAAGACCACTACACAAGAGCCTGCTTCAGAAGGAATCTGGAAGGACGTTCTTCATCTGTGACAATGAACTCAATCTAGCATGACAACTGAGTGCAGGCAAATTGAACATTCCTCTTCAAGTGGAGAGCCTCACCCTTACCAGAGGAAGCTCAGCAGCAACGGAAGCAGCACTTCAATTCACCTATCAACCTCAGATACAATATTGTCCACAACACTGGGCAATAGTGCTAAATCTTATAATGAAATCTGCTAAAAGGATTTTTTCTAAGTAAATGATATCCAAGGCTCATTCACTGGCACACATCATACATAAGTGCATTTATTAGTGCACTATAGATGAGTGAATATGTTCAAGTATTGTTTATACAGTCACTTCTGATGTTTCACACTATTTATCTCCTCATTTCTTTACTTGAATTAAGGGAGAAACCCCTTCTTAGGAAGGACAACTATGCAATGGACTTCATGTCACGGTTGGACTAGATGATCTTGTAGGTCCTTTCCAACCTAATGTTTCTATGATTCTATGATTCTGCGTAAACCCCCTAAGTACGTTGTCTTGCAAACAAAGCAATGAGACTGCTTCAGATAGATTTTAGCCATCCTAGGTAAAAGTATTTGAGGGTTTAATAGTCATAAACAAAAGTAACAGAAGTTTTACATTCATGTAACAGCAATCCCCCACAGAGGTGACAATGCTTCCTCAAGGAAGCAGCCAGTTCCCACAAGAGAGATGCCCTCCTCTTGGGGGCTGGCCCTTCAATGAGCCCAGGGCAGCTCCACCCTGGGCCCTCTCCTCCCAGTCATATGGGGAGGGACACAGTTGCCAACAATGTGCCTGTGCTCCCCAGGCCAGCCACTGCCCCTTACTGCAGGTGCTCAGTCATAGATTCAGGCCCTGACCTAGTGTTCCCTTACATATGTCATGACAGGTCCTTTAAAGAACTCATTGAAATGGATGGTAATGAAATGATAGCACATCCATCTGCAAGGTTTTTAAGCATTTTCAGTGTATTTATACAAAATTATAAAGCTAATATGCAGAAGAGATCACATGATGCTACAGTGATTTTCTGAAGCAGTCCTTTTGTTTTGGCCATTTTCAGGTGACAACAGTCACAGTAGGCCCAGCCTTTAAAAACTGGGCTAGAGTCAATCAGCTCCCAGGAGATGGAGTTATCCCAGAGATTGGCTCCCTGTACGCAGTGGGGAACTCCTAACATATCCAGATAAGATCTGGAAAAAATAATTTATACATTTTAGGTTTAATGTTTTAAAAATAGTGGCCAGATTCCTCTATATTTGTGTAGTTAAGTGATAAAGGAAAGATTGTGTTACCAGAACAAGTTTACAGTTCATCAGAATGCAAGGGCTGTTGCTATGGAATTAGGTTCACCTACCCACAGTACACAAAGTGCATTAAATAATAGCATCACAACTGTCTTTAAAACATAAGCACAATATTACTGAGGCAGTTTGTTTTGTAATCACTCTCCTCTCCTTTTTCACTCTACATTTCTTTTCAGAACAGAGTTTGATTAGTATCACTTTCAATAAAAATTCCTCAGGCCACCTTTGTCTTATCTCTCACCATTCCCTCTTTTCAAGTCTCCCTGTTATAAAGCCCTGTCTGCCCCATTCTGGTACTGCTTCATCTTCATTTTCACAACATCATTCTGTATTCTTTCTGCCTTCCCTGATGAAACCAAGATTCTGTTTCTAATTTCTAACCTTTATGTTAGAAACCACACAGCAAAAGAAAATATTTGCACTGCAGAACATCCCTCACAAAAACACTCTGAAAATTTGGGTATTGCAATTAAACAGATTTTAACAAAGCAACATTCTAATACCGCGAAGAAATACAAAATAAGCACCAAAGCTAATATCAAAGAGAAAAAAATCAAAATAGAAGACTAACCAGAAGGCATCCATTGATCAGAGGTGGGTTTTATCAGCGTGTTCACCTGATCCCAGTTAAGATCATCATCATCAGACTGACTATAGCCACAGGTGCTAAATGGCTCGTCAAAAGTACAGCATCCTGTAAAATAAACACATAGAGAAAAATTTAACAAGACATGCAGGTAACAGATTATGAATATCATCCTAACAAATTAAACATGATTCAATGCAGGCTACGTAAACTTTTTAACGTCCTTTAATAAAAGCAATCATACATTTATTAAGCATCACTTCTGAAAGGGCATAAAACTTTTTACCATGAACAAAATCTCAAGGGTGAAAGAACAAATCAGGTATCAAAAGCAAACCAACAAAATAAAAAGCAATCAAACTGGGAACATCAAAAGATTGAATGATTAGCATTCTTCAGGAAAAAAACAAACTACTGCATGCCTGAGAATTTACATCTTGGAAGAAAAATGTAACTGAAGAGATACCAGTTCCCATTCGTTTATGTTGTTTTTCAGATAAGGGGAGGCCTGTGCATGCTCCCAGGTGTATCGCGTTGCGCTGCAAGCAGGAGCCCATCTGGGCGCTTCTGGGATTAGCAGCCCCCCAGGGACAACGCAGTACATCCAACTCAAAATGCAAACTATGCACAACCTCAAACTCTCCAAAAGAATACAGTTTTATTTCCTCTCATTTTCTCATTCTCTTCTAAGTAATTTAGAAAACACGTTACAAGAGCTCACACTATCCCAAGCTGGGGCAAGGAGAAATCTAATTTCCAAAATTTAGGACAATGGAATCTAACTCTATCCACAAGGACACAGAAAAACTTTGCTTTTTTCCTTTGTACACAAGGAATCTTGACCAGTTTTCTCAAATTTTTCTCTTCCAGCAGCAGACTAACAGGGTTATAAACCCTGTTTTCTTTGATGTTTGATGTTTCACTCCAGTGAAGAATGACATCTTGCCTATCCAGGAAAACAAATACAACGCTAGCCATGGATATTTCAGAGCATACTAAAGTACATACTGCAGCTGTTCAAACAAAACTAAACTTCAGGGCTATTCATCATCTTTGCTATCTGTCCATAGAAACAGCAGACTTAGTCTTGCTAAGCCTTAAACAGGAAATGGACAAAATCTAGCTTTAAAAAAGACTTTGTAAACCTCAAGTTTCCTTGAACATTATGAACAGCTTTAGAGAACATCTTATGGAGAAAATAGGATAATGTAAGACAAAATATCATTATACCTGAGAAGCCTCACCTAACCCAAAGCCCAGCCTCCCCAACAAGTACTCCTACCTTGTATTTGACATTCACGACAAGCACTCTGCAGGCATATAATCTTTACTGGAAATTAATTTTGTAAATATATCACATTTGTCCTGTTGGCTTGGATACAGGTCATCCTATACTGTTCTCCGTTCTAATATGTCCTTCTATAGAAATTGTTCATTAGCTCTAGGTATGCCAGGGAAATTAGCACCTCTGGCTACTGCACTTTCTGTACTCTTGTAAGGGCACAGGTTTCAATTAGTTAGCTCACTGGGAATAGAAAAGCACGAAAGAACTTGCAACTCCACAATGACATTTCACCTCAATGATAACAACAGATTTAAGTTCTTTCTCTCCTGGAATTAAACAAATTCAGAAATAAAATAGGCATGTTGACAGTATATCAAGTATATCTGTAACATTTCCAGGGAGAAGAGTTAGAATTTTGGGCAGCCATTTGCACAGCTGTTCTAATGCCTGCATAAATAGTACTTGATACAGAGTTAAAACGTGCCATAGGGTAAGCTTCACACACAAAAGCAAAACATAACTCTCCACAGACTTATTTGGGTCTGTTTTATTGGAAAACAAAATCAAACAAACCACAGATGAAGCAAAAGGTAGCTTCCTTGCAAACACTTTGCAAATGATACCAGAATATGAATAAGTATTGTGTTACACAGAGCACAGCATAGTCAATCTTTGCAAAAAATATATGCCTCAATAAAAGCAAACATAGATTTGGGTTCACAATTTAAACACAGGACAGATGAATTTATGCAACAGCTCCCTTACCTCATTACATCACACATATCTCTAGCAATAACAAGCCATGAGAAAGTTTAAGATATTTTCTTGATCAAACCCAAAATCTGAGCAAAATGTCCAATACCAGAAAAAAAGGAAAGGTTTGTGATCCCATATGGTTATTAGAAGCTTCTCCCCTCTCACTAGTTAGGAAGATGTCAAAACCATGGATAAATAGGACGATGGATGACAGGAAGCTGCTACTTGTCTGGGTATTTGTCTGTCAACACAGGATTGTTTCTCACCACTTCTTTTTCTTCATTTCTCCTGCAAGTCAATAGCTCAACCACTCTGTCAGGATTTCATTTTTTTTCTTTTATCTTTGCCGTTTACATCCTTGAAGCTCCCTCAAAAAATGGGTATCAAATCTTCACAGCTGCCCTAGGAAGAGTTTTAGAAGAATTCAGAACTCCTCCTTCTGTTCCTGTTCCTTCTTTCACTCACAACTAAGAACTGAATGGTACCAACAAGAATTACTACAGGTAATCAAATCAGGTTGACCAGCATATGCAAAAATCTTTAATGGCACAGATGCCAAACCACAGCTCTTTCAACACTAAGGAGAAGATGAATACTTACCAAGATTTTGCACAGACGTAACTTTTTGGAAAGTGTTTTGTAGATAAAACTAGTATACATGGTTATATATGCATTGAAACTATCTACAGGCAAGTATATAGAGAAAACTGAAAATTAACACAGAATTAAAATATCAGACTTTTTCATGTCTTTCATTGTTTGCACTGCTTTGAAACAGAAGCTACTGCTAAAATCGGTGGTTGTTTATAATCAGCTAGAATACTTGACAAAATCTGCTAATTTTTTGCTTCTTATTAGAATTTATTTTAACAATTAAAATATGTGTTGTTTGATATACAGTTTAATCAAGCAAAGCAAATTCCCGGTATGTTACACTGCCATTACACTTTGGGTAGCAAATGTATTTTAAAGGATGATTTTTAGACTGACTGAAATGTCTACAGCTAACCCAGGAGATATGCAGCCTGTTAATATCCTTTGACTTATTCTGCATATTATAGGTATTTTTGGATTCCTAGGAGGAATTGAACTAACAAACATACACCTGGCAACACAGCTTATTAGAACCTACTGCTCTTTCAAATGCAATCATCCTTTACGGTTGAATCCAGTTCAATATAACTACACCATAATCCTTGCGTGTTTCTATCTTTATTTGGTTAAAATATTTTTTATCTTCAAAACTTGATGAATTTCATCCAGGAAAACAATGAGATGAAAACAACCAAAGCCCTTCACTGAGAGGGTGGTGAGGTGCTGGCACAGGCTGCCCAGAGAGGCTGTGGATGCCCCATCCCTGAGGTATTCAAGGCCAGGTTGGATGGCCTTGGGCAACTTGATCTAGTACTAGATCTGGAGGTTGGCAGCCTTTCCAACCCAGGCCATTCTATGATTGATGGAAATGGGATAAATCACAGACAGTATTTTCCCTGTCGTGGATCACATGTTATTTTAAGCATTCTGTGTGTTACAGAGTATAACTAAGATACCTGTTACAGAGTACTCTTGAAGATTTTGGGTGAAGTGACAAAAACTAAAAACAAAAAAAGTTCAAGTTATTTCTATCGGTCTCATATACCGCAAAGATCTCAGATTAATATGGAGTTTCTGTAAAAAAATTGCTGCCAAATATACAAGTGCTGTAACTTGTAATGCTTATGAGTATCAGTGCTAGCATATGGCTACTGTGCCAGATACAAGGGCTTGTATTTCACCTGGGGAAAAAAAGAAAAAAAAAAAAAAAAAAGCAAAACCTTATGGTTTCTGGCCTGCCACAGAACCATGAATTCTGTTGCAAAAGAGGTGAACTCAGAAGTTGAGTGTACTGAATCCTTTTATTAGTATTCCTCTTTATCTCATTTTATACATAGTGTAAATTCCGTTGCTTCTGTATTTTTATCCTGGAAATGTGTTTACATTGCTCAACCATAAATACAATGCAGTTAGCTGAATTCGAGATTTTGAAATCTGATTAGAAAGCTGGGTGTCTCAAACACGTGATATGAGGGGGCTCTGATTACAAAAGATTAATCTTCTATTACGTGATTAATCTCCTACAAGACATCAGATCTCCTCTTTCTACATACAGCAGCCGGAGCCTCAGACCCCAGGGAGAAGAGCAGACGAGGCTGCGCCTCAGCCAGCAGCGTCCTCCTGAGCACCCACACATTCAGCAGCATGGGCTGAGCATGTCACCTATGTAACGTTCCAAGGCAACAGAACAGTGAAAGAACTGAGAAATGCCACAAAATACAACCGCTACGCTTGACTAAGCTGTGTGTGAGTCAGCTTTCAGCCCCAGGAGATATGGCTCAGGACTCCCTGCTTAGGAAGATGAAGGCTACGCTGCCTTGTGCTTCCTTTTATGTTTTCTGTTGCGGATTTTGGGGTGATCATCACATTTAGACGCTCAGACAAAACTGTTCTGAGGAGGCGAGGATGAGGAGCCGAGGGACCCAGGCCACCAGGTTTCAAACCATCACATCAGAGGAAAAACAGCAGCTCCCTTGGGGGTGGACAAGAAGTCCTAAAGTGGAAAATAAAGTGCCAGTCTAAATTATAGACTGACTAACAGAGAAAGCAAAGGTAGGAATCAGCAGACGATTTTTAACATTACGAACCTCAAAGTGCTACCTCTAAACCAATACGACAGGCCTGATTCGCTGTATTACTTGGGTCAAAGAGGAGGTGAAGACAAAAATGGTCCAATACAAAAGTGTTCACCTCTGTGAAATCAATAAATGATGGAGCCCATAAAGCCCCAAGTGAAATAAGCACAGCTACCTAAACAGAGAGTTTTAAGAATTTATTAAAAACCAGACAAAATGGCCTTCCTGCAGTCTGCTCTACGGGTAGATTCTCAGCTAAAAAAAGAGCTCTACCTGCCCTTTCAGCAGTGTTATAGCATCAAAGATTAAAAAGACTTTCTGGACATGCTAGCTCAGAGACACACAGCAGCAAAATCAACTCTGTGTGTGCCTTCACACAGAGCTGCCGTGCACCTACAGTCCCACATGCACCCCAAAACACCCCAGCCAGACTGTACAAGGGAGCCTGCAACTGTGGGCATCGCCATTTTGAAATGGAATCTTTTTGTTCTCTTGAAACACATTGGGCTCTGGCTCAGTACGACAGGCAACTGTTCAGAGCTGTAAAACAGTGCTGCCATCTGATTACTGGTAAGGGAGCTTGAAAAACCACACGCTGCATAAAGTTAGCCTGATTTAAAACGGTACGGATGTTCATTTTGTCAGGTCTGCATATGTGTGGTGAGCAGGAGAGGCAGAGGAAGCAGATTTTACAAATTTTGTAAGGGAGTTTTGGAAAAGGCAGAAGATGGAAGAATTATCTGGAAAAATTCTCATGAGCCAGAGCAAAGATGATGTAAAGGACGTATTTTACAACTAAGGAAGGCCAGACATGAATTCTGGGCATAAGGGAGAATAACAGATGGAAAATGATACATAATTTCACTAAGACGTGCAAAAGCCGGTGTAAGAATCTTTGAGACTCCTGAATTCACAGACCCAATTTCCACAGTGCCACAGGTGATGATGACAAGGTACAGAAAAAAAAAATTGTTTCAAATAAACATTTAAAGTTGCTATTTATGAGACTTCAAAAGCTCACAGTGTGTTCATAAAACATTTACAATTGTTCTCTCTCTTCTCCTTCCACTTAACTGACAGCTACTGAATCAACAGGAATGTCTCCAGAAACATTTCAGTTTTGGTGACATGGGATACTGTAGCAAAGTTGCATTTTAAGGAAGAAATATCTGTCAGTTCTAACTTGCCCTGGAAACCTGCCCAAGCTTAGCTAAATTAAACCTTTTCTACAAAATGACACTTGCCTAATAGATATTGACAATTCAAAATGTGGACTCCTGGACACTTTACAGAAAAGCCCTGAAACTGGGAGCACCATCCTCTACAAATTTCCTCTGAAAAACTCATTTTACATACCAAGATAGGAGAAAAATACAATTCACTAAGGATAAAAGACAAAATATTGAATAAAAGGCTCCTAAAATAATTAACACACACCTTGTACATGCAAAAATATCAATAAGATTGTGCTATTTTTACATTCATGAATATTTATGAGGCCCATGGGAAAATGGGTGCAAATTAACCTTTAGCAAGCAAACTTATTTCTGGCATTTTTTTTAATGTCAAGTTGCTTAATTTTGCAATATTATCGATAGCTTTTCTTATTTTATGTTACGGCTTACATTGGTAAGTGCACATGTATGCTTACATACACAAACTATATCCCTGCTGCAGTTGTTAACAATTAGAAAATATCTACTAAAAGACATACTCAAATAATCCATCTGATAAAGAAAGGACTGTTTAGAAATATAATTAGAAAACCTTAGTTATAAGAAAAAAGTCTCCGTAAGATATTAAATAAGTACTTTGGAATAGCTTTCCAAGAACAATCAGAAGTCCAATTTGTAACATGCATACTTAAGCCACATATATCTAGCTTATTAAAAAGATCCAGCTGTGCACACTGGTTTCAAAAGGAAGATGGGTGACGTACATGTGCTTCAGAGCTGACCCAAAGCGGTCAAAACTGCTATCAAAATGAATAACTAAAGGGTAGACTTCCCATATGTTTTTCATCCTGCTTATTGCAAATATATGACTAAATTATGGTTCAAAACATAGAAGTCTCTTGTATAACCTGCTTGAAATGTTTTGGTATAAACCTCTGGCCTAACTGAAAAAAAGAAACTGTCTTGAATTGACATCTCAGATTGAATTAAAGAATACTTAGAGCCACAGAACGGTTTGGGTGGGAAGGGGCCTCTACAGACCATGCAGACCAACAGTCGCATGACTTCAGACTGAAAAATAAAAGCGAAGTTTTACTTTGCAGGCCAGAATCACTTTGTTCATTCCTTGCATTACAGCATTAAGTAAACAGGCAGACATCACAAACCATTCTTGTTCTGTCACAGAATAACCAAAACACAGGATACGCTACTTTAGCCGCTGTCCAACCACTGTAACCGCACACCATACTACCTCAACTTGGCACATCATATGTGTCTTGGGTTACATGAGAACAAGCAGCACTTAAGCTAATCTCTCATTTTAAAGCTCAGTACAGATATTTTCCTAAATTCAATAAATACAACAATGTAAAATAGCTCAGAATCTTGGAACAGGTAAAAGTTCAGCTCTAAGTCAATGAGCCCAAAGCAAACTCCAAGACATTACAGCTAGACTGCTAGCGTTGTGCAGATTATCCTTCAAGTGATCCTCAAGATTTCTTCTCCAGCTTCCACAACTTCTAAGAAAGCTAACACTAGCTGAAGCTAGGCAGCACAACTAAAGACAACCTGTTTCGTCAAATTCAGTTTTGATAGCTGAGAGTTTAATTATCATTTTATCCAACCATCAGGACATCCTGAGCTGAGCAAGTTTTTCGTTTTTTTTTTTTTTCTGATGTCAAAAAACCACTATACTATGCTATTTATCTATATCTAAAGGCATTCCATTGAGAAAGTTGACAGCATTCTCCTCATCTGCCAGTAGAGCTTTTAAAATGCATCTTCACCTTTAAACTCTTCAAGCTAAAAAATCACAAGTGTACTTGAAGCTCAATCACCCTCTCTGGTGCTGCTCATTTTTAATGAGCCTCTTGTCTTCATGTCTCCCAGAAGACAGACCCCACAGAGCAATCTCAGGTGATGTGAAACCAACGCTTGATGCTTCTCCAAAGCGCTGTCTTTTTGAGCCTGAAATCTTCCTGCTAAACCCACATGGGACTGATGGGCCATTTCAGTCAAACCCAATTTCACTTCTTTATCACAAGCCCCTGCTTAAAGTCTCTACTGTGGATTGCTCGTACACACAATCTGTTTCAAGCTTTGAACTTTAAAAAGGATTTAAGCAGTCAATCTCAATATCATTATAAATCCAACGTGCATTACTTTCCCATTGATTGTGAGAAAATAGAAGTTTGAAGCTTGATTTCACGGGTAATCTTTCCATTTGCTTGATGAGTTCTGCAGTTGTACCAGAACACTTAGTGCATCCTGTTAGATAACAGCCTATTAAGCTTGGATGAGAAATCCAGACTATTTACAACACACTTTCAGTTTTAAGTAAAGAACAAAGGCAGTGTTACCTCTGCTTGTCTCAGAGACTCCTGATTTATGCTGCAGTCAAAAAGACTCAAAACACTACATGTTCTGTACAAGGGATTCTACAACCTTAAAATATTGTCATAAAACTAATAAGGTTAATATATACATTATGTTTCTTCTGCCTGATACAATAACACCAGATTTGGACAGGATATACTGGATTTTTTTTATTCCACTTCATAAATGAACAGGAGAAACGAAAAGCAGACAGGATAATTTGTTACTAGACCATCTTAGAGACTGTGTTTTTTCTCAATTTTAAGTGAACTAGATTATCATCCAATTAAATGAGCTGTTCACATTCTGAATTTTGATGTGTGTATCAAGACATTTGAGAACACATGCCAAGAAAGAATTTTATATATAGAAAGAAGTAAAACAGTGAAGCCCATGCAGCCCCTACCTGGTCTGCAACCTGAAGAATCAGCCTCCCCTTTCCCCCTTATTTTTTTTCATACAAGATTTCTGCTCAACTTTTCCTCAATCTGGAGGCTGCCCTTCTGGTGAGGAAGGCTATCGCTCCCTTTGTTTCACTTTTCAAAGCCCCTGTTGGCGCTTTTTTCCTTGCATTGACAGCTATAGCTGCATCCCAGACCATTTACTTCTGTGATATAACTCTAGCTACTTGATCAATAATTCAGGAAAATATATTCATCTCTGTTTAGTTACTGCTGTCAGTACAACTCTTTGTGTCTGGATGAAAAGAGAGCAGGATCTCCATCTGGAGGCTTTGCCTGCGCTGCTCAATGAATTAACCTATAGGAGGTGCCACCGTGATGAAGCAGTCAAAAACCTCCAGCAGGCAACTTCATCACACAGGTAATTAGTTCACCACATCAATAACGCCTCCAGTCGTTAGCAGCACTGGGGCTGAATCCCAGGTCTGCTTGTTAAATTCAGGCAGCACAACAGGCTTTCCCTGTGCTACAGGTATAAATAACATTCTATTTTTAAATGTAGTCAGCTACTGCTTTTTTTCCCCCCTCATTTTTAGTCGTTATCTCTTGCAATACATTATACTTCATTTCATTCATCATGTCTATAACCTCCTGCCAGAAGGAGGATAAATAATTAATTTTAGAAACCTCTGACATTTTCACAAGGCCCTACCAACTACAAAAGAGACCCATATTTGAGTACTAAAAACACTTCTGCTGCAACACCAACATGTCCAAGCTTATGCGACCCAAGGAGCAAACTCGACTCCGTCACACAGAACACGGCACTACCACTACACCATGTAGACAAAACAATTACTCCAAACTCTTGTTCCTAAGAGGATTATGTTAATACTAAGCTCAAATAAATGTTGTACCGCAACAAAAAGACAAACGGAGGCCACACAGAGCATCACGCTTTCTGATGTTGTGGAAACCATTTTATGTCTGCAATGATCTTCACCTTTTATGACTGCTCCCTGAAGCTCCCTGAGGAGCGGAAGCAGAGGGAGGTGCCAGGCTCTGCTCCCTGCTCCTGGCAGGGCATGTGGGAACAGCACAAAGCTGCCACGGGAGGGTCAGACTGGGCATGAGGAAAAATCCCTCAAACTTGAGGGTGGTCAAACACTGGAATAGGCTTCCTAGAGAGGCGGTTGTTCAACCTCCTCTCATGCCTGTCAGTGTTCAAGAGGCACTTGGACAGTGCCCTCAATGACATGCTTTAACTTTTGGTTAGCCTTTAAGTGGTCAGGTAGTTGAACTTGATCTTTGAAGGTCCCTTCCAACTGAACTACTCTATTCTACATGAGTGATTGCTACACCCAAGTATCAGCATGTACGGCACAGACCTCAGGACTTAAAATAATTAATTTCTACCTGAACTAGAGTACATCGTTCAGCGACACAGGCAATCACAGATTTTAAACATTTTAAATCACAGAGAAGTCAGAGTTACTGAGCTAACTGCATTCTCCTCATTCAAAGACTATTTAAGCACCACTTCAGGTCTTAGTTCTCAATTCAGTTCATGGGTGGAACTTCGCATTTCTCCTACCATCATACCAGATCATGGAGTGCAGCAGTCCCCTGCTCTGTGCTCAGCCACCCTGACCTATGCACATCTTGCAGCTCCTCTGCTCGGGAGTGATACAACTAAAACAGTTTGGAAAAGCAAAGTAGTATTTGTTCAGACTAACTAGAATAAGAATTCAACGTAAGTCAGAGCAATCACGTGTTTTTCCCCATAATTTTTACAATTTCCAGAACTTTCTTTTTTAAAAAAACTTTTAGACTGTAGTCCAATCATCACCACATCATCATCTCAAACCTGGCACTGAAATGTAAAATACTGTGAAATACTTCTCAGCATTTTTAGCTTCTGGAGCAACGAAATCAGACAGGTTGAAGTTGGAAAGGGCTGCTGGAGGTCACAGAATCATAGAATGGTTCAGGTTGGAAGGGACCTTAGAGATCACCTTGTTCCAACCCCCCTGCCATGGGCAAGGACACCTCCCACTAGACCAGGTTGCTCAAAGCCCCCATCCAGCCTGGCTTTGAATACTTCCAGGGAGGGGGCATCAACGACTTCTCTGGGCAACCTGTTCCAGTGTCTCACCAACCTCACAGGGAAGAATTTCCTCCTTCTATCTAGTCTAAATCTACCCTCTTCCAGTTTATAACCGTTACCCTTGTCCTGTCACTATCTGTCCTTGTAAAAAGCCCCTCCCCAGCTTTCCTGTAGGCCCCTTCAGGTACTGGAAGGCTGTTATCAGGTCCCCCCGCAGCCTTCTCCAGGCTGAAGAGTCCCAACTCTCTCAGCCTGTCCTCGTAGGGGAGGTGCTCCAGCCCTCTGATCATCCTCGTGGCCCTCCTCTGGACCCGCTCCAACAGCTCCACATCCTTCTTGTGTTGGGGGCCCCAGAACTGGACACAATACTCCAGGTGAGGTCTCACGAGAGCAGAGTAGAGGGGCAGAATCACCTCCCTCGACCTGCTGGCCACGCTTCTCTTGATGCAGCCCAGGATGCGGTTGGCCTTCTGGGCTGCAAGCGCACACTGCCGGCTCATGTTGAGTTCCTCATCAACACACACCCCCAAATCCTTCTCCTCAGGACTACTCTCAAGACATTCTCTGCCCAGCCTGTATGTGTGCTTGGGATTGCCCCGATCCAGGTGCAGTGTCCCTCGTGTCCCTCGCTCAACAGGATCACTCAGAGCACTGGTCTGCAAAGTGCAGTGGATGCACCCCAGGGAATGCACACAATAATCCACGGGGGCGTGGAAAGAAAAACTAGAACTTCTGCCTGTGTTCATGTTTTACCTGAACAATAAGAAAGGAATTAAGGTTTACTAGTATTTAGCATGCAGATTGACACCGGTAACCTCACTTGCTCCATGTGTCAGATGGTCACATCATGTACTGCACTGAAGTGTCCAGCAGGAAGAATGGGTGCTCCACAACAGAGGGGGTAACTGCATCACTGTTGCATTCCCATTCACTTTCCACCTACTGCAATGCACTGCAGTCCATGTGTCTCGTTAAGTGCATTTAAGGACCATATTATCTACTTTTAACTAATCTAATCTTTACAGAATGGGCAAGTGGCTTTAAAAGACTCCTGTAAAAAAACTGCAGACAAGATAATAACGATGATGCACACACAAGCAAACAACAGGAAAAAGGCATAGCTGACATTTCTCCTTAGTACAAACTCTTTTGTCAGCCACATTGCAGTGCAAAAAAAATAACCTAATCACACCTGACAAGAACATGGCCAAAAATTTTTGAACTTATTAGTACTGAAATAAGCTTAACTTAGAACTAGATCTTCAAGCTGCTGCATAGTGTTACACCAAAATTTTCAAAAATGATGCGAATTTAATCACATAGCTGTTACTAAAAATATGCTTTTAATAGCATGATTTTAATAGAGAGAAAAATGTTTGTGTTGTCAATACAACAAGATTATTTCATCTTCATCCTTTTTTTGTGTGTGCATGCTTTATAGAGTACATAATACATTAGTACATGTATTTAAGTTATAAATAAATATACATATATTAATGATGTATGCTTAAAAACTTTTTACTGATATAAGAGTGTGATCAAAGGAACTTGGAGACCACTGACCCAGAGCAGGGTGCCCAGGCCCACGTCCAGGCGGCTGCTGGAGATCCCCAGGGAGGAGACCCCACAGCCTCTGGGCAGCCTGTGCCAGGGCTCCTCACCCGCACAGCACAGAAGTGCTGCCTGGTGCTCAGAGGGAGCTCCTGTGCTCCAGTTTGTGCCTCTGGTCCTGGCACTGGGCACCACTGAAAAGAGTCTGGCTCCAGCCTCTCTGCACCTTCCCTTCAGATACTTATGCAGGTTGATGAGACCTCCCAGAGCCTTCCCTTCTCCAGGCTGAGCAGTCCTAGCTCTCTCAGCCTTTCCTCATGGGAGAAGTGCTCCAGGAAAGTCGTATTTCTGGCCTTTTGCTGGACTGTCTCCAGTGTGCCCATGTCTCTCTCGAACTGGGAAGCCCAGAACTGGACCCAGTACTCCAGGTACGATCTCACCAATGCAGACCAGAGGGAAAAGACTACCTCCCTCGAACTGCTCAAGGCACCACTAGTGCCTTCTTTGTGGCAAGTGTTCATTTTTAGCTCATGTTCAACTTGGTGTCCCAAGGTCTTTTTTGCTCTCCAGCAGACCAGCTCCCAGCACATACTGGGGCCTGGGCTTGTTCCTCCCCAGGTGCAGGACTTTGTACTTCCCCTTGCAGAGCTCCATGTGGTTTCTATCAGACCATTTCTCTACCTTTTCAAGGTCCCTCTGGATGGTAGCACATCTCCCTGGTGTATCAGTCACTTCTCCCAGATTTGTGTCATTTGCAAACTTGTACTCTGTCCCACCGTTCAGATCATTAAAGAAGACAGTCAAATAGTCATTCACAGGACATTAAGAATGGCCTCAGAATAACATCAGCCAGCTCCCTTAGCACATCAGGACTTCATGTATCAAAGGAACACCCAACTTCAACCCTCCCTTAAGGTTTTTCCAAAAACAAGACGTGTCACTCCTTTCTTTCAGGCTTGGTTTACCAGTGGCCTGCTATTCAGTGGGCCCTCTCAATTATTAAACAGTAGTTCTCTATAAGGTGCTTTCAGACTCAAATCTGTAAATTTAATCTATTAAATAGTTTCTAGCTGCAGATATAAGGAGTTTCAAAGGTCTGTTTCCAAGAAGTCAGTGGTTCAATACAGTTTCTCTTACAAACTCCCTTCACACAAGTCTTTGTCCTTCAAGACTTGTGATGCTGCATGAGTTGAATAAGGTAATTCAACGTCATTATTATAATGTCAAGTATTCCTCCCGTTTCAGACACTTCTAATCTAAAATCAAAAAGCACAGCTTTCAAATCTTTTTCAATCACTGTTTCCTTGATAGTGTTTCTTTAGCCTGGATACACATCTTTGTGTCTATGACAGAACACAGAGTGCTTTCTTGCATTCCAGCTTTCAAGATCACTTAGCTCTCCTCTGATCACTACTTACCATGGCGCTAGCCCTGTTGTCATCAGCATACTTTTATCATTAACGATTTTATAGTTTTTCCTCACCACTAATAAAAAGGTTAAACACTGTCAGATCTAAAACTAATCCTCAGAGGACCACCACATAATCCACACTGATTACTAACTGGTTAGGCTACTGAGACTTATCAGGCAGTGATTTAAAACACAGTTATCTTGTTGATTCTGTACCACTACAGTTTCAAAATCAACATGTCAATGACATCAAACCAAATATGTATGTAGCTCTGAAAGTAATGCCTCCTATTTATTTCCACGGAAACTACAAGAAATACAAAAAGCACAATAACGATTTGATAGAGCAAATTCTCAGCTACAGAACTCTTTTTCAACACAGTCACCACCATTAGCTGTGCATTTTTGCCAGCAATGAACAAGAGCCTGCATGCTGTGCTCGTATCAATCTGCACCAGCTGAGGTGCCCCACTGTCGCTGTCACCACTGCTGAAACACATCACCACCGCCTCACTGTGCTCACATCCACTCTTTGGTCTCCATCAACATTCAACAAGTGTCAATGAATGGCAATGGGAACCATTTTTCCACATGGAGGAATTCAGTTCCACCCCTTTGCTCCATCCGCGCTCCCCTGTCAGATGCCATTTGGTCAGAGTGCCCCTCTGCTGCCATCTGTCAGACGGCAACAACATGGAACGGAATATTGGTGAGAAGGTTCAACCTCTGCTGCCACACCACCAACATCCACCTCTGACATCGTGGGCAAACACCATAAAAGAGCAGGCATTACTTTCAGAGGAGTTCTCAGCCTTAATATTTGTAGTATGTCAAATCTTTGAAAAGACAAAATTGTTCTCTAAGATATCGTGTTACTGCGAGAAACCATCTCCCATAATGTTGTGTTGATCAACATTAATTAAGGAAAAATTAAAGGTATAATTGACTCCCAGGAAGCCACTCTATTACTCTGCACTAAATCAATGTCTGCTTTACCCTTTTAATGCTTTTCCTTACCATTTCTATACAATTCTTAATTTTTTTTCTTTTTTTTTAGGGTACATAGCTATACATTCACGTTTCCTCTCTTTCTTCCACTTTCCTCTCCGTTTTTATAACTTATTTCACAATTCCTCCCTTCATCACAAGGATAAACAATTCTGCTACTGCATTTAATACATTCGGCATATAAACTTGACCATTTCTTCCTCTACCACTTCTATATCAACATTTCTTCTGAAAGTGGAAGTAAGCACCTATGAATTGTTGGAAATAAATGTCTTACTGGCCTGATAAACAAGTTTATACACAAATGTACTCATGTAGCTTTATAGTTCTAGTAAGTAATTACCAACAGCACTAGAGAGAATAGTACTGGGCAATTCACAACCTAAATAGAGTTCTGAATTATGAAGGAGTGATATTCTTTACCAAATGTATTCTAGCCTCCCCTACGCCACAAAAAAAAAAAAAAATTAAACAATAAATCAGTTCTTTTTATAAAGAACCTATAAAGTCAAAAATTTTTAATGAAAACAACACATTCAGCAATACACTCGGAACAGTGATGCAAAACAGTTAACTATAACAGAAAATATCTTCATTTTCTGCTACTCAAGTTGACTCCACTAATCTTGGCTGATACTAATAGGAACTTCTTTCCACTCCCATTTCTCCTGTTTCATACACTTAATTTTATTCTCAGGGATAAAAATTTGTAATACAGCTCACCTGCAGCATGAAATGATTAGCAGCCTTCTGGGAAATATGATATTTTATTTAGAAATGCATTGATCTGCAAACAATGGGGCTGCAAAACCAGAGTTCAAAAGAAGTAAATAACTGGTACAACAAACATTCACAGGGACAGGAAACAATGTGCGTGGGAACTTTTGGGAGAAAATTTCATAATAAGCTTTTGTTCTTTAAAATTGAGACTAATAGTTACAAGATGTATGGTCAGTTACACTGTTTAGTTGTAGGGTTTTGTTCCTTTTTTTTTTTTTTTTTTCATTTTTAGAAGATTATTTTACAGGTGTAAAATTTAAACCATCGTTGAAAAAACATACCTCTGATTTTCCACAGTTGTGGGAGTACTACAAAACCACAGAATCACAGACTGGTTCAGGCTTGCAGGAACCTCTGGAAGTCACCTGGTCCTGTCCCCATGCACAAGCAGGGCCACCCAGAGCAGGACCACCCCCTGGCAAGTTCTGAACACCTCCAAGAATGGAGACTCCACAACCTCTCTGAGCAACTTGTGCCAGTGAAAAGGTGTTTCCTTTTCCCTTTTGTCTCCTGCCCTCTTAAATGAGCTCAGACTCCCCTTGTCCTATGACAACATTCTGAAAACACTTCCAGGAGATAAAGGCAAGAGAATATTAAAGATCTTTGTGGAATTGGTGCAGCTTGACAGGACCAGGCCTGCTTTTATCAGGTCTGCAATTTCCTTTCTGCAGAAAACTGTCTCATTTACAAGACAAGCAACCCACATTTTGGACACAAGTTACATTCAGACACACTTTCTATATTGCTCTTAGGTAGTTTTTCTTTTTTTTCCTAACCTTCAAGTAAACTTGAGAACAGCCAAGAAGTAAACAAAAGCATATACAGTGACATGAAGTTTGTATTTCTTATTTCTGTTATTGTTGGCTTGCGCATTAACCTTCAAATTTTTCAGGAATGTATTTTAGCCTATTTTCAAATTCATGCGTATAAGGGACTTATTCAAGGGTAAGAGCAACACTAATACTGAAGTCATTTTCTTCCGCTACTGTTTTAAGTCACTGAACCACAGAATACCCTGTGCTGGAAGGGACCCATAAGGATCATTGAGTCCATCTCCCGGTTCCACACAGGACAACACAAAAATCAGACTATATGACTGACAGCACTGTCCACATGTTCCTTGAACTCTGACAAGCTTGGTGCCATGACCACTGCCCTGGGGAGCTTCTTGCAGGGCCCAACCACCCTCTGGTGAAGATCCTTTCCCTAACCCCCAACCTGACCCTCCCCTGACACAGCTCCATGCCATTCCCTCAGGCTCTGTTGCTGTCCCCAGAGAGCAGAGCTCAGCGCTGCCCCTCCGCTCCCCTCATGAGGAAGCTGCAGGCTGCCATGAGGCCTCCCCTCATCCTCCTCTGCTCTGGGCTGAACAAACCCAGGGACCTCAGCCACTCCTCACATGCCTTGCCCTCTAGATCCTTCATCATCTTCAAAGCCCTTCTCTGGATGCTCTCTAATGAGCATCCTTCTTATATGTCCTTCTAACGTTGTAGCACCCAAACTGCACACAGTGCTCAAGGTGAAGCCGCACAGCACAGAGCAGAGCGAGACAATCCCTCCCCTCACTCAATGGGCAGCGTTGGGCCTGTTGAACCCCAGGGTATGGCTGACCCCTTTTGGTGACCACAGCATAGCTCAGATTCAACTTGCTGTCAGCCAGAACTCCCAGATCTCATTCCGCAGGGCTGCCCACCAGTCTCTCATCCCCCACTCTGTAAGCATATCCAGGGCTGCACCATCCCAGGTGCACTTTCTCTTGTTAAATTACATGTGGTTGGTGATTGTCCAGCACTCCAATTTGTCAAAATCTCTCTGCAAGGCCTCTCTGCCCTTGAGAGATTCAACAGCTCCTCACAATTTAGGGCTGTCTGTAAACCTAGTAGGCTTTCAAGTCTTGTATCCAGATCATTCATGAAAACGTTGAAGAGAACTGGCCCTAAAATGGAGCCCTGTGAAACCTCACTAGTGATTGGTTGCCACCCTAATTTACTATAACCCTTTGAGCCCAGCCCATCAGCTAACTGTTCACCTGTCTCATGATGTTTTTGTCTAGCTGTTTACTGGATATTTTGTCTAGAAGTGTACTGTGAGAAACGCTCTTGAAAGATTTGTTGAAATACAAAAAGATTACATCAACTGTCTTCCCCTGGTCAACTAGGTGGATAACCTCTTCATAGAAGGAGATTAAGTTCAGTAAACTGGACTTTCCCCTCATGAACCTGTTAGTTGTCAAAAGCCTTACAACATTCACCCACACGCCCCCACTTATTTTTTTCCCCAAGACAAGCATATTAAGAAAGAAGAAATGACAAGAACCTGGCATACTTACAGGCAGTCCTTTTAACAAGTCATACTTTATAGCCTAGTAGATACAGGGTATGATGGCAGTAGGGGTATTGCACATTCATGCAGCTGCCCTCTTGATCACTCACATTCTTCCCTGCTAAGGAAAGACACCGGAGTGTCCTCATGTGCTTTCTTGCTGTTTACCTTACCGTTTATATATGGCAATATCCTGCCTCTGGCATTTTATTTGCAGTGAGCTAATTCTCATGTTACACTACCTTCAGCCCTATGTGGAGCCATCTGACATTCAACAAAACTGACATGAAATAAAACTTCAGGTATTTTTGCTAAAGCAAGTAATAGTCACTGTGAAGGTCTACTCTAAGCAAACAAAAAAACGAAGCTAAGGAGAAGGCTATTTTACAAAGGGCACACCACTATCACACCTAGTTATGCATGAAGAGAGTCTCAAGATAACAACTCAAATTAACACTGCTGCAACAATTCTCACAGATGGCAAATCAACAACAGCTTCTGTACTGCAAATCCTTGACTAAAAACTGTAAATCCTTGCCTTTAAGGCCCATCTCTCCTTAATCATCTTTGTTTATCTTTCTCTACATTGCCAAAAGCTCTTAATTAGTATCATCTTAGGCTGCCTTTCACTGCCCCTCATCCTAATCAGTTGATTAATTACTTGCACATAATCTCAGTGTCACGTTAGAAGATGGTTTTTGGAGGAAGATAAGCATGGGGAAGAAGACTCTTGCCTAAGGGGCATGGAAGATAGCCTGTAGACAGCTACAAGGAGACCTCAAGTAATGGGTAGGTAAACATAGCTAGCTTTGTGTAAGGGAAGTAATATGGCAAGAAACTGCAGTTGCAGTCAATGGCAAACTTATAAATGTGACAATCCACAAACACTGACATGAGGAAGCTTTTAATGAAGACGGCAAGTCGAGGCAAAGGCTGTAGCATGCATTCTCATGTGGTGACAGGGAATGTGACTTTGGATTTCAAATGGGCTATACGAGGGAACAGAGCAGGCATTGCCTTAACTGATACAGGAGGTGAGGATGGCATACAAAAGGGTTGTCTGCAAAGGCAAGAAAAGAGCACTAAAGACTTCAGGAATTTTAAAAAGAAATATACAAAAATATTTGGTGGTAGACATGTTTGAGACGAAGGAAAGCACCAGAGATGTAATTAAGAAATGAAGATAATAAGATTAATCAATCAAGGAGCATGGGTGATAGTAAGTAACAGTGGAGAGAAAAACCCTTACAACACTTCAGAAGAGTTAACTGCCCCACAACCTCAGAGAGCATCAATGTTGCTTCCTTGGCATAATGGTGTGTTAAAGGGGAAAGAGGAAAAGAAGAATAGGACTGGATTAAGAATGGAAGACTTTTTAGACTCTCTTGCAAAGAACAGACTTCATGACAGAAAATAAGAGAAGAAACAATTAGATGCATTGTTTTTTTTTTTCTTTTTCAGTGTAAAACCAGTGCTTTAAAACTATTACTTTTACGTCACAGCATTGCACTTCAGGAGGAAAGAAATAAAATACAGCTCTTGAAAATATTTCTAGTGACTTAAAAATTTCACCATGTGGAAATATCTTAAGAATTTCTCTGGATCCTTTCAGTAGAAAGCAGTACAAAACTTTTAGAATGTCTTCTGCAGAATGCACAAGGGCATTTCACAGACATGGGATTTATGGCTCTGCTAATACAGTAGTTACTTATCAACAGAGTAGGTACAGCAAAGACCCTAAACTGACACCAAGGCAAATTTGCGGGGATGACATTTTATTATTAAAATAAAACTATGTTAATTTGAGTGGATGGATTTAATATGTTAAAGAAAATTTCCACACTTTTTTTTTAAACTAGAATGCTCTGTAGTATAGTAATATATCATATCTGTAGTATAGCTCTGCAGCAGAGGCAGGAGCTGGGGACGGAAGCAGCCACATGCCAGCAGCTCAAAGCAGAAAGCCCGACGGCACTGAGATTTCTCATATTTTGCATCCTGTTAACATGGGCAGATGAAGATTTACCTCTGTGGATGGCAGTGCTGCTGCAACACAACAAACAATAAGCTGCAGTTAGGAGCTGCGTCCAACAGCCACTGCAGGCTGCCCTACGGACTCACCATCAGCGCTGCCTTTACTGTAGCCTCTCAATAATTTGTACTGCATTTTGCCAGTCTCCGTCACAACTAGGGACATGGTCCAGAAGCAAATATGCGCTCTAAATCACTGCAAGCCGATGAGGCTTGGACTTCAGCACTAGCAAGCTGCAATTTCTTTCCTGTGACAGTTTCTTGAGGAATATCAGGACTCAGAACACAACACCAGTTCTTCACCCCCCCCCTCAAAAAAAATAGACATACGAACCTCATTAGGTGGCTAATTGTCCATTACTTAAAGAACCACTACTTGGTTAACTGGATTTTCATCTTTATTTATTTCTCATTAAAGGTGAGAAAATCTAGCTTGGCTAAAACATCACACTCTGCAAGCAAAAAAAGAACAGAGGCACCTTCCAAGCCTAAGTGTTGAAGATTCTCAGGACTGCAATAGGACTGACCTCCCCTTAACTTTGGACACAACTGATTACACCAGAAACTCCATCCCCGTACCGCCTTGAGCCCCTACCAGCAAATCCAGGGAAGAAGCAGGCATCTCTAAAGGACAATTCAGACTTACAGTACTATTGCTTCCAATTTCGGCTTGGTTGCTGCTATTTATGTGCTAGACATACAACACCTTTTCTATGCAAGTTTGTTTTTAAAACAGCTTTGAAAAACCTCTAGTTCAAGCTAAATGTTTTGTAACAAATGTCAAAACTGTAAATCACAGCAGCCGTAACCTGATGGAGAAGATGCAACTTGCTCAATACAATTCTCCAAATCTGTTAAGCCAAAAGTTGTTTAATACAATTTAACACACCCTAGAGTGTAGTTAAATAATTGTGATGGATGGAAATGTGTCTTAGTCTTTTCCATTTGTTAAATGATGATAGATGAATTATGCACATTACTGAATTTCAATGCTTGCTTCCTGTTCACCACTCTTGTTTTATGAAAAACATCCAACGAACAAATAGCTTAAATCCATCTCCATCAGAACAATAGAGCAGTCTACAATTATGATAAAGATGATGAAGGCCAAAAAATGTTCCTTGACATTAACAGCAACAACAAAGGTAAGCTGTAATGTAACTATAACACATTTGCTACTGTTTCTCTTCCAAATAAAGTAACTGAACCTGTACCTGCCAAAAAATGTTTCTTTGTCATTAGCACTATGAGAACCTCCAGGGAGGGATTCATTATAGTTTTAGAATGAATCAAAACTGAAAAAGTGATAGGTTGAGGTGGGGGGGGTGGAGCTGTTTTTTGAGTAATTACCTAACTGGGTATCAAAGTCACATTTTAAAAATTATTTTATGAAAGGATTTTCTTTTAACATAAGAAAAACAAGGAATACATTTCTAAGTATACTGTAATAATTTCTAAGAAAACTTCACTTGAGCAGCTATTTGGTAATTATCTTCTCTTTGACAACACCTGCACTGAGCCTCCCAGGGTGTACAGTCACTCATTTTAATGAATACCACAGAATCCCAGAGCACTAAACTTCAAAAAAGGAAAATCCATACTATCTACTTTTTCAAAGGATTTTTATCTCGCAATAATCATCGCATGTGACTGCATCTGACTTCCAGTCCCTTTAGCATTCTTGTTCTACCCACGTGGCATTTTGGGAGAATGCCTGTGTGCTTTGAGTGATGTCCTTCAAACAGACTGTACTTCATTTAATCACTGATGTACCTTAATTTGGAGGAATTTATAGAATGAAAATGGCCGATAGAGATTTTTCATAGAGAATCTATGTTTCCATGTGTGTTAGTGAACTACTGTAACTCAAAATGCCTAACACTGTTGTATTGGAAGGTAAACAGGAACAGCTTTGGACTTGCAATGCGCTGGTGTGTGCCAGAAGAAAGTCTGTGAAACCTATGGAGGCACAGCAATGAAAGACAATTAAAAAAACAAAAAAAAAAAAACAAAAGAAAAAAAAAAACTGGTCAGGCTTTAAATGTACCCCTCAGGTTTACGTAAAAGAAAACAAATCCAAGAAAACAAATTGATGTGATTTGACTAAGGGCCATGCATTTCAAAGATTATAGGGTATTTACTTAAACTGTTGGTGAGGTGTAATTTAACACAGCTGAAAAACAGCATTGTGCGAAGGACTCAACCAACCTGAGGTAGGTTTTGAGTCTTCCAACGCAGGTTTTCATCAAACGTAGCTGGAAAATGACTTAGCCTAGAAATGCTAGGAGTGCGGAAAAAAACAAACAAGACTATTAACTTGGCTAGCAAGTTTCTCCATCTTTGAAGAGATTTATGAAGTTTATGCAAGTGCAGACAAGAAGGAGCAGCTCCGTCAGATCTCAGAGAAGCAGCCTGACTGACAGGTGTGCAGCTTCACAAATGCATTCTGACAGTTACATGCACTGCAGCACAAGGAATCTTATTTTAAGTAAAGTTTGCAAAACCTGAAATGTGACATTTACAAGATTTTTGAGCAAAAAACCTCAGGGACAAAGTCTGTCTGTATTACCTTTAATTTTATCTTGTTTTTCCTTAAGTATATTGCCTTGGATATATATTCTGATGTCTCCTATCTTGATACGAATCCTAAAGTCTAGGATCCATATTGTCACTTTGAGTCTGCCAGGAGCTTTCAAAAAGCATTTTTATCTTAAATATAATGTGTTTTCCTGCTTGTGAAATTGGCAATACATCTCGCAGAATTCTTCATTCATCCCTAGTGATACCACCTCCTGTGGAAGGTTAGATCTGAATCATCTTCCTTCACGGAAGCTTGACAGATCATTTCAGAGATTCCTTTTTGTCTCCAATTGCTAAGAAAGCCGCGTACATTCAGGAATTGCAAGCTGCTGAGCACCACTGTAAGTGTCACAGAACTAAAATAACGTGGCACAGAATTGCACCTGTCATAGTTTAAAGCATCAAAATTGTTAAGCAATTCTCAAGTGACACTGTAATTATAGAGAGCAGCAGCAGCAATGCTATACTTACAGTTGGAAGAGCTATTCCTATCTAAAGCAAAAGTACACTTTTTTATATGGGATCCCTTCACAATTCTTAATTTTCCTGACTAAACAAACTCTCATTTCATACAGAGCTTAATATTCAAAGAGCAAACATAGAAATTTGCCACAAAGAAATCCTGCAGAAAAAATAATTAAACAAAATGATACCTTCTTGTCCCACTGTGTTTCACTTTGACGACAAAAGCTATGCGTGCACTTGAAAGCAGGTTCAGATAGCAGTGGCGACACTATCAACTCACGGGAAAAACTGAATTAGGTTTAGTACAATTTGGAGAAATGTATGGGGGAAAAAAAAAAATCAGTTGTCATTGGCTGTCCCTGTTTAGCTGCCCTCACTCCCAGACCACCTGAACCTGGATGCACTTCCAGCCCTGCATGCCCCACAGCTCAGGCCCCAACGAGCCCCAGCAGACTCTGTGAAATCTTAAGATTCATAGAATATCTCAAGTTGGAAGGGACCCATAAGGATCATTGAGTCCATCTCCCGGTTCCACATAAGACAACACAAAAATTGGACTATATGACTGACAGCACTGTCCACATGTTTCTTGAACTCTGACAAGCTTGGTGCCACGACCACTACCCTGGGGATCCTCTTGCAGGGCCCAACCACCCTCTGGTGAAGATCCTTTCCCTAACCCCCATCCTGACCCTCCCCTGACACAGCTCCATGCTGTTCCCTCGGGCCCTGTCACTGTCCCCAGAGAGTAGAGCTCAGCGCTGCCCCTCCGCTCCCCTCGTGAGGAAGCTGTAGGCCGCCATGAGGCCTCCCCTCAGCCTCCTCTGCTCTGGGCTGAACAAACCCAGGGACCTCAGCTGCTCTGCATACACCTCACCCTCTGCACCCTTCACCATCTTAGCATAGCCCTCCTTTGGAAACACTCATAATTTTATGTCCCTTTCGTACTGTGGCACCCAGAACTGTACACTGTACTCAAGGTGAGGCTGCACCAGTGTAGCGTGGAGCAGGACAATCCCTTCCTTCGCCTGGCTGGCAGCGTTGGGCCTGATGCACCCCAGCATGCAGTTGGCCTTCCAGGCTGCCTGGGCACCCTGTTGACTCATGTTCAACTTGCTGTCACCCAAGCACCCCAGATCCTTTTCAGTGAGGCTGCTCTCCAGCATGTCTGATCATCCAGTCTGTATGTATAGCCAGGAAACACTGGCATTTGACTTGCTCTAGTCTATTTCTGAAAGCCCAACTGAACTGTCAGATGCAAACTCAGCCCTCCTAATTCTTCCCTACCAGCCCCACCTGTGCCAGACACTAGCAGCCCTACTGAAATCCAGAAGTGAGGCATTTTTTATTTTATTTTAACTGCAGACTCACTATTGGTAACACAAACCATGCCTAATAGAAACCACAGGGGATGAACACCACACAACATGTCAGCAGACACCTTTCAAAAAAGCAGCAGCAGCTTGCCCCTTCCCCATGTTTAAGCTGACAGATCAGATTGCAGTTTACTGCCAACGCAAGCCCTAAATTCTCAAGAGGGAAGACACCCTCCAACACTCTTGTTAAGATGTACTGCTACACAGAAAAGGATGGGATGCAACACTCAGCAGTGTAGCAGAGAGGGGACATAAGAATTGCTGATGACACTACAATCTCACGATGAGGGAATTTTTCCTAAAGGTGAAAATCTTTAAGGTCAGGTATAGTAAGAGATAAGAAAAAAAAACATAACCAGAAAAAGTGGAAGCAGACAAATGCATTAAAGTTCTGGACTCTGCTAACTGTACCCTGAGGTGCATCAAGTACAGCACCTCTAGCCAGTTTAGGGAATCACAAAATCATAGGGGTTGGAAGGGACCTCTAGAGATANCATAGGGGTTGGAAGGGACCTCTAGAGATAGAGTCAAACCCCACTGCCAAAGCAGGCTCCCTACAGCAGGTCACACAGGTAGACACCCAGATGGGTCGTGAATATCTCCAGAGAAGGAGACTCCACAATCTCCCTGGACAGAAGGAAGGGACTGCCCCACTCTACA
>WBMW01002960.1:0-20238 GCA_013396635.1 Penelope pileata
TGCTGAGCTAACCCATAACAAATCTCCATCTTTTCCTTTGAATTGAGACTTCTAATCTTGTAGTTCTCTACAATATCTGAAACATGACAGGCTTGATTCTTATCTGTGTTAAGAATTATTTTGAATGAATGCAAAACTTTGGCCAAGGAAGTTTAGTTTGATGTTAGCCTAGTGGCTTCCTCAGTTATATTTTCCCAATATGACATTTATACATATGCTTATATAATATATATATATATATTATATATATACACATATATTCATTGTTATATAGATGTTCTTTACCATCCAGGATGCACACATGCTATTTCACCTAAGGATCACATTCAGATAGAGAAATACAAGATAGATCTAGCAGCTTTCATTTTTTCTATCACTGTTGCCTCTTAGACATAATTATTGAGTCTTATCATACTTCTTCCCTTGTCTTTCTTAACGGAATCTCTTCCTTACACTAACACTGACTGAAGATGTGGTTCAGGCAATGGACTTGCTATTTGTGAGTGTATTTCCAGTCTCTAGTGAAGAAGATCTTAGAGTGGAAAAGCTTATCTTTCCTAGCATACTTAAGTAGGTTACTGAAAAAAAGCCTACAAATAGAGAGATCTCCAGGAAGATTGTTTTCATCTTAAATTCAGCATTTAAACTTTTTTCCTGAAATGTTCACAAGTAAAATCTGATATACAAGTTTAGGCTAACCATTTACTTTTTTAATGCTTACTTTGATTGCTTTGTTTTGTACAAAATAATTTAAATCCAAATATAAAAGGAAAATTTCAAATCAGAAACATGTTTTTTCATTTTTGAATTAAAAATAGGAAGAAATCAACAATTTGCAAAATTACAAAAGTAAGATAATGTCGCTGAGTAGTTGATCTAAATGAAACCCTTCCAATGACAAGGTTATAGGTTAATTACTTGAAATATTCAACAGTAAGTCTTCATCAACATGTTGTCTGCATGGCAGCAAATAAGACATTGCCAACGTACTAATCAATAATAAAGTTTACTAGAAAAAAAAAATCTTATATATTTTGAGTTGATATACATTACTTAAGGAGCTAGGGCATGCACCCGTGCTGTTGCCATAACGGAACCACTTATATTACTACACAGTAACCTGTTGAGAACTACCTAAGTAGTCTTAGGTGGATAAGCCTGTCTTTTAAATCAGATTTCTATTCTTGAGTCATCAGGAACAACGCATAAATCCCTTCAGACAACTAAAAACCTTCTTCTTGTAAATTGATGCTCAATGCTGGCACTGGGTACGCTGTTCAGTGAGACAAGCTCTGCCCATGTCTTCCTTCCTGGTAGGCTGGTTGTAACAATGAGTGGGCACTGAGCAATTTCTCAAGTGTGATTTACATCCAAAAATATTACAGTAGCAGTGTCAGGGCAGACAACATGCAGATACTTTGGGGCAAATGCTGTATTCTGTTAGTTGTGTTAAATCAGTCTTGGTGACCTTGTCCAAGGTTCCCCAGTAAATCTGAGATAATGCTGGGATTTGGACTCAAGCCTCCTGCTTTTCACTAGGATGCCTTGAACAGAAACCCAGTTTCCATTTTTTAAGTTTGGCTTTATCACTGTTTTGTTTTACTTCACTCTTTACAATCTTTAAATATGCACAAAGAATCTCAAACAAGTAATTAACACTTTGAGTTTCAGTTCCTATGTATCTGAAATCTAGCTGACATGAATTATATGACAAAGAGAGGGAAAAAGTAACCGGAAAATAACATAAACATAGACATAAGAACAAGATTTTACTGAAATGCAAATATTAACACAACTTTTTATAAAAGAAGTTTGCCATGACTCACTTTTGGTGAGAATCACCATATAACTAAGTATTCTCTAGAATGGGAAAAAAAAAAAAAAAGTGAAATGAAGTTTTGCTGGGAACAAAAATAAAAGGGAAACTAATTTCAGGAAAAGAGAAAGTCAGAATAACTCATCTTACAGGCCTCATCAGAGAATTATGGCAGGCATATGGGTCTGTCTTACAGAAAACAAATATCTTGGACTCAAAACCATTCCTGATTATTACAAAATGGACTTTATTACTAAGGAGTGGCTGCTTAACATTTAAATTGAGTAGAAGAAAAGGAGTAGAAATTTTACTTAATTAATCTAAGTTTTTTTTACCTAAATTAGTTATTTTTCAGTGAAGATACTTTGTAATGCCTTGAAGTTTGTTACTTCAGATCCTTTTCCGCTAACAAGCCCACAGTCAGTTAGGAGAAGAGGCTATTGCTATGCTCAGCATTTCTTAACAGCTTTTAAGCCAGGAGGGCAAGAAAATAACCATTACCCCAGATAATGGAGTCCAAAATTTTAGCAGAACACCTGAAATGAGAACCAACTGCACAGGCTGTGCTACCAGAGAAAACCAAGAACCACATGAGGAAAAGGTTTCCATAAGTTGCAGTAGCATGTTTTTATGTCTCCCAGGGAAGCAACACTAGTGGAAAAAAAATCATTCTTTAGGATATGAATTCTGACATCCTAACAGTAGTAAATGAGCCATTTAGAGAGGTTTGCTAACACAGCACCCTCAGCAGCCTGCTGAAAATCCCTGCCTCAAGAAGTGTCGAACACAGCGCTAAAACTCTCTCACTTCAAAGAGCAAGGTTCCCCATTAGACTTGCCCAAGAATACAAGCCAGATGATTAGTCCATTAGCTCATTTTGGAATCCGCCACCTAGTTTCATTTGAATATGCATATTTTAAAGAATTTTTAGTGACCCTTAAGCATATTAGTCGTCACCATCCATTAGTAATGTTAGACATTTCCCATCACAACACCTTCTTTACCACTTCTTTTTCATCCTTGCCAAGCTAAATGGGGAGAAATTTTCCAGGCTGGGAGTCTATTTGATATCACATCTTAATGGAAATATTCCAGGAGAACAGCGCTGCTGGGAACTTAGCCAGAAAAAAATATATTTTTGTTTAAATATTAAAAGCATTTATCTTTTCTTATAGAAATTCTACTGAACCCTGACTCTGCAAAAGATCCATGAAATTTTGCAAGGCTGAGCTTTTTCTTCAAGAATGTACCTTTTGCTCCCCATGTGAAACTCACTCTGTATAGTCAGTCAAAGACTTTGCAAAGTCAGGGTTTGCATAGGTACGTCCAACAGAAACTTGCCAAAGTTCCTGTGGTTTTAAAGCTAAGCTTTCTGAAGATTTATCTTCTCTAAGAGTACTTGAGGCTCTTTGCTGCTCCTGCTACATGTTTCTGACAGAAATACACAGAAATGGCAGAAAGAACAAACTAGGGGAAAAAAAAGTTTCTGGAAGCAAAGGAAAGCAGAGGAAAGGGCAAAAGTGAGAAAAAAACAAAAACAGAGTTCTTGGCCAGAAAGCTTTCTGAATACCCTTGAAGTTGTATGAAAATAAGATTCTCTGTGTTCGGGGAAAGGATACCTCGTGCTTTCTTTGCAAATAAACAAAGCTACATCAAAGAGAGCTGATCCTTCTCATCAGATCTTCCTTCTAACAGAATTTTAGCTAAACAAGAGTAAAAAAGAGTTAACAAATCTTGTTGCAGCACAAATTCCTTGTTTCCTATGAGTTTAGTTTTCTTCAGGATAACTAATCTAAATTTTTAATTTAATTTGAAGGACATATTATTATTGATCACCAGCTTAAGGAATTCATATTATCCGAACTCCTGTGTTAGCAATTCCATCAGAATTTTTTGAAGCTTTATGAAATTAATAACAAGCTATTTAGAAATTGTGGATATTACAGAGACAACTGTCAATCCCTGTAGTTCTCTTCCTTGAGATTCTGTTTTTGCTCTTCTACGTGGAACTACTTTTTTTAATAGAAATCAATCTCTAGTGTATCATAAATAATCATATTTAAATCCTACCATTATATGAGTAGCAGGTTGTCCTGGAAAGGCATGGCCTGTGAGGTTTGAGCACAAATCCAATTTCGTTCCAATTCGGTTCTGTCTCCAGTGGTCATTGGTCGTAAAATTGAACATAATTTGTCCCAATTGGCAACTTCTGTTGAAAAGTTCCCTATAGAATAAAGTATAGAGGTGCTGTTAAATTCTACTTTCTTTAAATGATGAAGATTTGGGGCTGAAGAGAACAGTCTAATTTAGTTTTCCAGTTCCTTTACCAGGATATAGGTATGCATATATTATCTTTATTAAAATTTATTATGAAACATGAGAGAGAGGAAAACCCCACAAGTTTCAATGCAATCTGAGACCATAGAATTTAGAGGTTGCTCGATGGTCTGGGAAGCTTTAAAACAAACATTTGATAACTCTATTACTGAATAAATTAGGATGGCTGACTGTGTCTGGAAGAATACTTGTTGAATAACTGGAAATATAAATTCAATGTTAAGAAACAATAACAGGAGGAAATATTTTTGTTCACATGGAAAAATAATTGTACAAAACAGTCTTACTCCAAATATAACTGTAGTCTAACTTGTCTATCTGCAATGTTAGAGCCAGTGCTAGAACCTCCCCCGAGGGTCTGTATTGAGTCCAGTCTTATTAAACTTATTCATTAACGACCTGGATGAAGGCACAGAGTGCACCCTCAGCAAGTTTGTTGATAATATCAAATTGGGTGAAGTTGCAGATACTCCAGAGGATGGCATTGCCATTCAGAAAGACCTCAACAGGCTCTGGAGATGGACAGAGAAGAATACCATGAAGTGCAGGGTCCTGCATCTGGGGAGAAATAACCCTATGCACCAGTACAGGCTGGGGGCTGACCTACTGGAAAAATGGCCCTGCAGAGAAGGACCTGGCGGTCCTGGTGGACAGCGGGCTGACCATGAGCCAGCAGTGTGCCCTTGTGGCCAAGAAGGCAAATTATATTCTGGGCTGCATTTGGAAGAGTGTTGCCAGCAGGTCGAGAGAGATGATCCTACCCCTCTACTCAGCCCTGACGAAGCTGAATCTGCAGTACTGCATCCAGTTCCAGGCTCCTCAGTTCAAGAAAGACAGGGAACTTCTAGACTGAGTCCATCAAAGGGCTACAAAGATGTTTAGTGGGCATGGAGCATGTTTCCTGTGAGGAAAGGCTGAGAGTTGAGCCTGTTCATCCTGGAGAAGACTGAGAGGGGATCTTATTAATGTGTACAAATATCTTAAGGGAGGATATCAATAGGATGGAGCCAGGCTGTTTTCTGTGGTGCCTAGCAACAGGACAAGAGGCAAGCGGGCTCAAACGGAAACATAGGAAGTTCTGTTTGCACATGAAAAAAGCTTCTTCACTGTGAGGGTAACTGAACACTGGAACAAGCTGCCCAGAGAGGTTGTGGAGTCTCCTTCTCTTGAGATATTTGAAACCTGCCTGGATGTGAGCCTGGGCAATGTGCTCTAGGTGACACTGCCTGAAGCAGGGATGTTGGACATAATGTTGTCCCTTCCAACCTCAGTCATATTGATATTCTGTGATTGTGTTATTGCACAAGATGGACACACAGAGCAGTAAAAATATGAGCCTGTGACCACCCTCTGATGCTGAGGCTAATTGTCATGGCACAGCTGCTATGCCTGCAACTAGACCTTCTCCCACCCCAAAATATGGTTTCATTAGAAGCACCTCCTGCTCTACGGTATATCCCGCACAATGTCTGGATATTCTTTGTGAACCTAGTAGTTGGCTCAAGTCACATCCATGTGAAGGGGCATGTTAACAGTTCATCTGTATGGAGAGTCATGGAAAAGCACTTAAACATCTCCTTCATTGTCCTGTTTGGTCTAAACTCAGGCAGAGGTACCCAAACATGTTTTGGTTTGCTACATGGATTATATTGCTAATATTGTGATGTTACCTCTCAGCTGATGCAAAAGGCAGCCTCTCTCCATCAGGCACCAGCAGAGTTATCTGTTACCAGTCAGCAGTTACTCTTCAAAAAGAAACGCATCAAATGGCAAGAGAGAACAGGGTTATCAACTCTGGTCTTAATGCTCTGAGACGTGGCACACAGTCCACCACTGCTTTTGGAAGCAGAGCCTTTATCTTAGTTTCTAACAGAAGTTACTTCTCTCATCGTGTCTGGTATGAAGCTACGTTTTAGTCCCAGAAAAAAAACAAAACTGATAACACTTGGCAGTGTTGAACAGAGCCGAGGACGTATTCAGTTCCTCAGTGAAGCAGTTAGGAGGGCACAAGGAGCTGGGAACTGGGAGGGGACAGGACCAGGGCAGCTGACCCAAATTGACCAAAAAGCTATCCCATACCACATAACATCATGTGATTTTTTACAGAAGGACAGTTAGCCAAGGGAGGGGCTGCTGGCTGTCTGGGTATTGGTTGGTGGCCCCTTGCTTTGTGTATCATCTATTTTTTACTATATATATATATGTACTGTTATTTCTTTTACTTTTTTCTGCTGCCTTAGTAAATAGCTTTTATCTCAACCCACAAGTTCTACTGCATTTTTTCCTTAATTCTCTCCCCCATCTCACTTGGGAGGGGGGAGGGTGAACGAACAACTGCGTGGGACTTAGCTATCTGCTGGGTCAAACCACAACAGCCTTGTTCTCAGGAAGCTTTTCAAAATATATTACTTTCACAGGAGTTCTCAGGATCAATCTCCAAATAGAGGAACAAACCAGTAAGCAAATTCTCTGCTCTCTGTCAAAGCTCTTTCCCAAGAAACATAGTAAAACTAACTACAACAGCGCATGCTGGTTAGAATTTGTTAGCTGAGATTTTCTGACACCACCTCTCCACACGCAGATGTGAATCCACACAATACTTGCACAACAAAGGTCCCTGCTAACTTGGGATCTTTGTGACATTCTCCATTTTGTGTGCAGATTTTCCCTGGAGGTGGCAGCATTGATAGCTACTGCTTTCTCAAGGGAACTAGCAGGAGTACAGGGAAAGATTTTCTTTTAAGGCATTGAGGTTTACAGTAGTTTTCCACCCATGTAGCTGGAAATTTCAGTAATAGCTGATTGATTTTCAGGCAATTTCAGCAAGCAGATGTGACTGCTGAAATCAGGAGAGCAAAGACAATAGAGTAAGGATGGCAAAGAAAGTGGAAGACTTTGTATGAAAGTGATAACAGAGTCCCCTGCTGGGTAAGCTTCTTTATTATCTTATCTAAGCTCAACTGCAACGTAACTGAAAGCAGGTCTATTTGCCGAGGGCAAGCTCCAGCCTGCCTCTTGCATGATCCACCCGATAACAGAGACTGCTTGCCTCCAGCATTACCCACACCTACAGATTCGCCATAGATAACAGTTTTGAAAATTTTATCTGTAGCCCTGCTGTCTATGAGAAAGGACTGAGAAAGGTATTTTTCATCATTCATTAGCTTTAAAGAATGGGTTAAGGATATTGCTTATACATGCTTTCTGATGAAAGTTTTTGCACACGTGAATAAACCTCCAGTGTTGCACGTTGGCATTCAGGTTACACAGACGAGTGTGAGCTAATTGTTACTTGGTAACACAAGCTGTACTATTAATCACAAGCATATAATATTTTCACAAATTCTGCCTGCCTGCAGAAAACACAAAACTGCACTAATTAATTTACAGTGTCCTTATCTGTCTCTGACTTGTCTCCAACCCATTTGTTGACAAGAAATTTCGTCCTTGTGACTCTCACATGTATCAGCTTACACCACTTTGGTCTGTTTCTCCATTACTGTTCTTCGTGATATGAAATGAAATCTTATGAAATCTTCGAAATGAAATGATATCTCCCAGTGAAATCAACGGGCAGAGTTTGAACAGGATTTTCCCTGGGGTCTTCTTCCCAAATGCTTTGGACTTATGTTATTCCAATCTATATTCTCACCTGTTGCTTTCTAATTTTTGCAGACTCTCAGCATGACTCAGACTTACTAATTTTTTTTTCTCTTTTTTCCTAATTTTATTTTCATGAGAATTAAAGCTTGTCATGACATAGTCTAACCTTGTCTTCTCTGTAAAGCCTTTACATAGCCAGGTGCAAATCTCCTCCTATTTTTCTCCAGCTGGAGGGAGAAAATTCTGTGAGAACTTTTGTTTCTATTCAGAACCATGCTACCTTCTCACTTAATACACTTATTGTTTACATACATTGACACCATATTCAAAATCTATTGTGATTATTGATCCACTGTAAATTATCATTTCCAAATAATTTTGGAAGATCACAACCATTGTGATCTTTTCTAATAATTTATCTCTAACCAGTCAGAGAAGGGATACTGTAGGAAAAAAAAAAATATATATATATATACTATTTAAATAGATACTAATGTGTTGTAGACAAAAATCAATTATTTCAGATATTTATCTTTCATTTATTTCATTCTCCATCACTTTCCTCTCTTACTCTCAGTGCTTCAGAGAATCACATATAAAACAGCACTTTGGAGTCCCCCCAACTAATTTGCATGTATTTCATCTCTGCAGAAGTTTGCCTACCAAACATACCCCCTGGACACTGAACAATGGGGAAACTTCAGGCGAAATATATATGAAAGTATATACTGGACATGTCTAAATCCATAGGCCCTGATTGGATGCACCCATGAGTGCTGACTGATGTGATTGCAAGGCCACTCTCGATAATCATTGATCGATCATGGAGACAGGAAGAAGTGCCCAAAGACTGGAGGAAAGTAAATGGCACTCCAGCCTTCATGAAGAGCAGGAAGGAGGAGATGGGGAACTATAGGCCAGTCAGCTTCACCTAGCTCCCTAAGAATGTGACAGAGAGGCTAATCCTGGAATCCACTTCCAGACACATGAAGAGAAGAAAATTAACAAGACTAGTCAGAATGGATTAGTCAAGAGAAACTCATGCTTGATCAACTTGATAAGCTTCTACAGTGATTTATAAAGTTATAATCTTGGACTAATATTCCAGGGATGTTCAAAGGATGTCCAATAGTATGCATTTCACACTAACAAAAAATGAACTCCCAATTTGTTTAATGAGTATGTTTGTAACGTTAATAAGCAAACAATTTGCTTTAAATGTTCCTTTTAGAACCATCAAAACCTTGGCTTTATAGTGAAATCTTGATTTTATTCCCCTTCTCCTATAGGACATGGGTGACAGAAAATAATTCCATAAATGCCTGAATTTTATATCATGTTAAGATATTTGCTTGCCGATTCTTCTTTCTTCCATTTGCCTGCTCCTAATGTAATGTAAATACTAAAGCAAAGCTGTTTATTTTTGTGCTAATAACTGACTATAACTGCTTATCTATAGGCCTAATTATCCTCTTCCTAAATTAGGCATATCCCACTGAATGCATCAGTGTTAAACAATGAACTAAGACTGAAGCAATTTACTTGATCCTAATTGAACAAAGGATTGTCTGAATATTCTAGGCACAGACAGAAGCAGAAATGAGCTAAATGTAATTAGAAACAACTTGGTTTGTATTTCAGTCTACCTTGGTTTGGGTCTAAGTATACATTTCACACACACACAAAAAAAGAGGATGATGAAAATAATCATATTCATATTTCTTCTTTGCAATATTATTGCTGTCTTTGGAGTCCAGAAGTATTGTGAAGATATGATCTCTAAGATGAATCACCAGACCACAAGATGAAGATGTAGAAACATCTTATACGCATCTTATAATACAACATTATTAATAATCGTTGTGTTAATTATACCATTGCTTGACAGTAACAGTAAGGGGCTGAAACTGAACTTAAATAATGGTACACAGAGGAATAAGGACACTTAAAATGGATCAACTGAACATATAGTGGTTACACTCATCTGATAAATTGTAAATCACAAATGAAAACAGAGACTTGTAACAGCAAGATAGAAACTGGTGGTTAGTGTTAGAATTCTGAACAGCAAAGGAGACAAATCCTATAATTACAGCAATACATTTCCTATCATTCATTTCATATTAAATTACAGCTTGTGCTGACTTCAACTAGTCAATTACAAAATGTTTCCTGGTAGAAAGCCCCTCTTGTTCTCAGAAAGGCATGTTCATATTTTTCCTGACAGTGCACAATGAACATAGGCTGGACGTGGTAATGGTTATTTTTCACCATAAAACTCACCCTTCTGTGAGACATAATTGCCATCTACCTATTGGTTTTGCCCAGGACTCTGAAGACTGAAGTTTTATTGTTCAAGTGATGTACAAATTCACAGGACTGATTTCTCAATCAAGATGTTTATAATGTAAATATACTGACAGTGCTGTTTTTCTCCTGCCTTTGCAACATATGATAATATTGGGCAAGGAGAGAATAAGAAGGGAAGGAATTCTCCCAGGAACATTAAGTAGCAGCATTAAAAATATAAGGAATCTATTTTTCTTTTTCAGGTTGAACTGTTGTAAGAGGGTAATGTACAACTGTTTTATTTCTTCAGTCCATGACAAGTAGTTATAATAAAACACTATTTTTTAAGAGTATCTATGAACTGGAGGACAAAATGAGAGCTAAAAAAATGATCATTATGGGTATACCTGCTTCCTTGACTATAGACCTTATGTCAGAAGAAGAATCATTGGATTCCTTCGTTCATCAGATTAATTGCACTTCAAATATAATATCTTTTTGATGACCATAAACATGTGAAAACTTTTTCTCCTTTCTCTTGTAACTTTTGCTGTTTCTGAATACTTCTGGACATATACTCACCTCTCAGATGTTGTCTTTTAATGCTAGCCAGGTATCTCTTCATTCTGTCCTGACATTGCCTTTTTGTTCCACAGTATTACAAAACTTTTAATATTTGATATACTGATATTTAATATACTGATTTATTTTCACCTGTATGATAAAGAACATTTAGAAAGAGCAGTAGAAAAATAGAAATTGTTTAGTATTTGCCAGTTTGTGCTTTCAATTAGTAATGCATGTTTCTTACATGTAAGCAAAGAACAAAGCAATTGAAAATGAAGACTATTGTAGCACCTTAGTTTACTTCCTGGATTTGTCTCAGTATCCTATTAGTTAACTAGAATGTTTATACTCATTCTCCCCATGCCATGTGTGTGTGGTTTTGAGTTTTAAAATAAAGTTTCTATTAAACAGAAGGCAAAAATTCTCTCTCTTTAAAAAGATCTTACTACTGTTCTAGGGAGACTGGACTGAATTCTATGCTGCAGGGTCAAAGCTACAGTAGAAAGAATCATCCTTATTACAAAGTGATATATTTGGGCTAGAAAGTTGTTACATTAAGAAAATAAATGTCTGTATGATATTTAAGTAGTGAAATGTCTTTCACTTTTTAACTGACACACTACATTTTACAATAGCGTACAGTATACTACATTTGAGAAAAAAATTACATTTACTATAAGCATAGAAGGCGGGATTGAAATATATTTCATGTACAGGAAAGGAATCCAAATTCATGATGCAAAAAAGTCAGTATAGAACGTTTTTATTTGCATTTATTTGATTTTGAGATCTGAACAGTACATTGCTTTTGTTTTTTCAATTAATACAGTAACAAATAAATTTATTTACTAGGTTAGAGAAACAATTGCAGCAGCTGCCTGAGGTAACTGACGTCAATTTGACATATAACATGACAAACATAGCAGTGTTTTCATTTCCAAAAGAACTCAGCTTTTGTCTCCAGTAAAACTACATGCCAATTTTGAAGTGTAATGATACTAGCTAAAGTATTAGTTAATGATTTAAGAAAATATATGTGAGATCAACTAGCCCATCCCAGCACTGTAGCTATTCAGCTGCTACCATTTCTACAGTTAGACTGTCCTTGTTCCCTTCCAGTTGTTTAGTTTCTGGGCACTACAGGATACCATGGTCCAGCACATGAAATGTCTTTCAGTTATGAGTAGACTTTTTAGTGATAAGTAGATAAAACAGTCTTCCAAAACAAAACAAAAAATCTAAGCTTAGCTCATCTTAGCTATTTGAAATACAGAATTGCTCTTAATAAATGTAACTATTTCAGATAATTCAATTTGTAAGATTGAATATATTTTTTTCTCTGGCATTTTTTTTTCCTTCACTTTGCCTCTTTCTGATAAGACTGTTCATTTCTGTATCTGAGGGACTTCACAAACAGCTGTCACAGATATAGTTTTAATTAATTTACCAACGTAAGAATGACATCAATACAGCACAGCAGGCAAAAATGCTTCCTAGCCTTTGAGTGCATCTCAACAATAGTTAATGCCAGCATGCAGCAGAAGAAGCAAGCCTTGGTGCTTTTATTCATGCTTTGCAAATACTAGGAGAATCTTAATGAGGGTGGGCAAGGCATGCCCTCACACAGGGCTGAATGCACTCCTCTCTGCCTTGCCTTCTTTAGCAAACAGTGAAGGCTTGCCGCATACTTAATGGTGATATTTCTTAGAAATACGTGTCAAAGAATCACAGTCATCATCAACAACAGAATGCCAGACACCACCCTATTGAAAAGGTTAATCTTGCTCCCTCTGACAATACCTAACATTTCTGAATACAAAAGTCATTTCCAAGCGCTCTACTTCAGGTGTACATGCCACAGGTGAGAACTGGGGGTGCCTGGGGAGGAAATCCAAGAAAGCAGGCTTGAAGGGAGCCACAGGGTATGTCACACTCCCTTCGCTAGGTCTGGAAGATTGGGTACCACAGTTCAAAACCATGGAAAGGTTTCCATGCATAGTGTTGCAACTAAGCTGAGAGTTGGGAAGGAGGGAAAGGATATAGGAATAGGCAGTACTTTGACAACAAAGGATTAGCCTTCTGAACTGAGAGGAAGTGCATAACTATGGTGATGTAATATTTAGTAATGGTTGGACTGAGAAACATCATTCTTGATCAATGTTACACATTACCCCAATTTTATGGAAGTACCCAACTTCCATATATACATCCAGTGCTTAGTGGAAAACTAGCACAGTAAAACTTATTTGTGAATGATCATTTTCTTAAGTACTAATTAAAAAAAATGCAAAATTAAATTAATTTTGTTTCAAAAAGTTAAGATAATTTACAGATCTTGTTGCTCTCTGTTATCTCAGGTTATCTTTTCATTGCTCATAGAATTTCCCATATCAAAACTAGGCCATGTACTGTTACAACTGCTTTCAACAGTAAACATGTCAACATACTTCTGTAAAACTTATGTTTATAAAGCAAAACAAATCAGCATAACATCTAAAAGTTTTTTGCAAAATAAAAGGACTCACACTGAATTATTACAACCGTGTTCAATATTCCTGAAATACAAATAAATTACTTTTACTGACTATAGTTTCTCAAAATTAATAAGTAAATATTTACAGGAAAGAAAGAAAGACGTGCACATCCTAGATGAAAGCTGAAATTCATTCTGATGAGTTTCTAGGATTTTTTGAGCTCAGAGAGGTTCCTTGCTATCCTGACAACCCTTATGTTGAAGCCCTTGTGGTGTACTGATGGGCTGCTGTGCATGTTCTCAATCACCTCTCAAATGAGAATGTTTTTTCTTACAGATATTCAGCAAAAGAATTTTCTCCTTTCATTAATTAGGGTACATTTGAATGACAGAAGTGGCAAAAAGGACTTCTATTTGCTTAACACTTTTTTTCTCTAGTCATTTGGTTTTCACTTCATGTCACCTGTAACTAAGCACAGGGCATGTCTATCCATCCAGGAGGGAAAGAAAGAAAAATGTCCTTGCAGGGTTACCTTGTAAATAACTGAATGGGAATCTTGAATTTTTATGTTGCTTGTATTCATAAAATTTACCACATCATCTTTAATAGAGCTTAAAAATTTTCTTCTGCTGCTGGATACATTTTGTCCTTTTGTGGCATTACATCAAGCTGTGCCGTAGATGCATGTTTTAGCAGGGTACACTCTCAGATTCACTTCAGACAGAATTTGTTCGCTATCTACTCTTAGTGATTCCAAGTTTTAATGTATATTTTACTGGCATCATGTCTGTAGTACACTGAGTGAGTCAGTAGTTGCTGCTATTCTTGTAATGCAGAAACAGCCATTTTTACTCTTGCCCAATGTGTGTCTAAAATTTTATGCAACTAATAGTCAGAAAACATAACTGGCTACATATTTCTCAAAATCTTGGTTGGTTAATGAAGAAATATTTTGCAATCTCTTCGGTCTCCATGTTCTCAGAGCTCTTAATCATAAAAGTGATGTGCCCAGTTATCTATCACCTTCAGCATCTGTCTATAATGAAGATCAAATATTTCATTGAGTGATATCTAAGAATCCTTAGTTTTCTGATCAACATGACTTAACTTCTCCTTAAGTCTACAAGGTGGTCACTCGATTCTGTTAAATAATAGGAAAAGTATTCAAATAGGTATTTAGGTTTACTGCCCCACCTTAAACCACCATTTACATTCTTTGTTAGATCGGAGTCTCCAGGTGCAATTTGGCAGCTTCATTCCCACTTCATCTACCTGTACAAGCCCTAGGTTAAGCATTAAATAGCCAATGTAAATGCAAAGAAGCATATGCCTGGTGGCTTCATAACAACAGCAATGACAGACATAAGCTACTTTAAAATGTCCACTGGAATAAGAGCTATTTCTCTTCTGCTTTTCATCTACTTTTTCGTCCTTTCAGGCAATATTTTGAAAGATGCTGTAAGCTCAATTGGTTTATTGAAAAGTTCTAAACTGTCTTAAGTAGGAAGGTTTATCAGGCTCATGATTGACAGATAGAAACAAGTCTCAACAGATTTATTGACCATGAGAGCCTTTAGTCTCCAAGACCTTGTATTTTATCTAACATGTAAAGGCTACAGACTGTAGAGCAGGAAAGTCTATGAAAATTTTAATTTAAAAAAAAAAAAGAGAGAGAGAGAGAGAGAGACCCGGAATTGGAGCACAGAATAAGATTTGGCAACAATGCCAAATAATGGTGAAAGAAAGACACAGTCCACAAAAAGAACTTCTATACACTGTGCAGTGCTCATTGCTTTAGTGTCCAGCTTCCAGACACTTTGCCTTTGCAAATGAATCTGTAGATAGCCTTTAGGTGATGAAGAGCCCTCTAAAAATTATCACAAGAGGGAAGCCATGGGGACTACCCAACTCTGAGAGAAGAAAGTGTGTTCCTTTGTCTCTCACCAGGCCTGGAGGTACCTGAGGATTCACAAATCTGAGCTCCCTCCCACCCAAATTATTTCTTCAAAAAATGAGCCAGATCTTTCATTCCAACCAGTGTTCTCCTTTACACAATTGCTTTTACTCATCCAGCGGATATAAGAACTTCAGTTCTCTACTGACCTCATGCAGACTTGGTCAAACATTTCCAGTCTCTCAGCAGTGTGCGCTAATTTCACACTAAGGGGAATACCTGTTTGTTGACTCATTGAAAATATTTCTTCCATCCTGGGAAAAAAATAATTGAATGCTGCTCCCTTACTATTTGTGCAGAAGGCCTCCATCAATATGCTACTGAATGAAAGGGGAAGCAAGGATTCCTGGGAGAAATCCAATACATTTTGGGTGGACCTTTCATCTACAATCAGCTTTGTGAAAGTACTGTTGCTATTTTAAAAGAAAAGAATATTAATGTGACAGACTACATTTTTAACAGCCATACAGTGTTCTTCATGCCTTCCTTAATCCTGTGAGCATGAAAGATGATTTTGTTTTCCCTTTGGACTTTTGTCAGCAATTGGAAATATCAGACAGTGAACCTGAGAATGTGAATCATCTTTCCTCTCTCTTCTTCTGTCCTACCTGAGATATATATTCATGATTTTGATGCACTACCACTCTGCAATTTTCTACAGGCCACAAATGAGAGACGGGAAGTGGTCATCAACTGTCTGCATCTGCAGCAAATGAATCCCCGAATATATCCCAGTACAAATCCCATTAATTCTGACTAAGGAGTAAATTCCATGTAGAAGTGCAAAGAGGAATTAGTAAAATCACTACATATTTTCAGGTATCAACCATGTTCTGAAATCTTAAGAAGCAAAATGCAATCTTGAAATATACTTATTTTAAATACTTCGTCCTATTGATGCCTCAAACGAACATTCACTTGAAAATTAAGTCAATTAAAATGTGTCTTTTATCTCCTATAGCTTATCATTATCTAGTGGTTCCCACCCAGCAGATCAGGCTGCCCAGGGTTCCATCCAGCCTGGCCTTGAACAACTCCAGGGATGGGGCACCCACAACTTCTCTGGGCAGCCTGTGACAGTGCCTCACCATCCCCTGAGTAAAAAATTTCCCCCTAATATCTAAACTAAATCTTCCCTTTTTCAGTTTAAAACCATTCCCCCTTGTCCTATCACTATCTCCCCATGAAAGAAGTCACTCTCCTTCCTGTTCATAAGCTCCCCTCAAGTACTGGAAGGCCGCAATGAGGTCTCCTCAGAGCATCCTCTTCTTCAGGCTGAATGAGCCCAGCTCCCTCAACCTTTCTGCATAGGAGAGGTGTTCCAGTTCTCTGATCATCTTCATGGCCCTCCTCTGGACCCACTCCAACAGCTCCACTTCTTTCTTGTGCTGGAGGTCCCAGGTCTGGATGCAGTACTTCAAACAGGGTCTCACAAGGGCAGAGTCAAGAGGCACAATCACCTCCCTCTCCCTGCTGGCCACCCCTCTTTTGATGCAACCCAGGATACAGTTGGCCTTCCAGGCTACCAGTACACACTTTTGGCTCGCATCAGGCTTTTCATCCACCAGAACTTCCACATCTTTCTCCACAGGGCTGCTCTCAATTAATTCTTCTCCCATTCTGTAGTCATACCTGGGATTGCCCCAATCCAAATGCAACACATCACACTTAGCCTTGTTGAATCTCATTAGGTTCATAATACGTCCATCATTTACAGTTTAAATTCAACATCCTGTATGAAAACCACACATTATGGAACCAGCATACGCAGTACCAGAGATGCCACCATTTTCCTTCTTTTTCCTAGCTCTTTAGACAGTTTGCGCGTGACCAATGAAAATACACAAACTGAAAACAGAACTTTAAAAAAAAAAAAATAGAGACAATTCCTGTAGATTTTAAATTTTGCTCTGTGTGCTGTCATCAAAGCAGAAACATACAGGCAAAAAGTCTTAATTATGTATGACTGCTTCAATTCTTTTTAAGGCTTTTCCAAGTCAGTGATTTCTGTTGAAAAGCCAATGAATGAACTCAAAGCTCCAAGAAATGCAAATTGCTTATCTATTGATTAGTCAGTAGAAAGCATGCACTCACAAAGAGTGAATCAGTTTTGCATGGAGACACCTTGAGTTTAACAATGAATGTCAAGTGTAATTTGGAATTAAAAACAGAGACATGAGTGACTGCCTTTAGACGTAATCTGGCAGCTCAGATATGTTTGTCAAACTGGAGGGAGCCTAATAATATCCTATTCAAGCAAATGTGACAGAAACATGCTGGAAATGGTTCATCTTCTTTCTACAAAAAATGTTTTCAGTAACTCAATGAGAGTCACAAGCAAATGATGTGACAAACTAGTTCTTTCTTCACATTTCTTCATTAAGTCTTTCTTTATGCATAAAATTTGTTTCCATGCATGATGTGATGAGTTCTTATTTTTCAACTGAAATATCTGGAGTATTGCAGCACTTCTTTTTGTAGAGATACAGTTATCCTGTGAAACTACCCCAGCCAAAAGTTAAGACACCAACGTGTACTCGTGATAGATCGTCTTTCTTACACAGACTTATCTTATGCTATAGATATTTTCAGTTTAATTGCTGATTGAAATCATGATGCTGATAAATGATTTCACACTGTGCTTCTTTACCTGCTGCCACATAGTATTAATTCCTAGGCCTTTTCTATTGCCTCTGTCGTAATATACAAATGTTGAGTTTTATTGATAAGTACTACGTCACCACACGTGATATCCCTATGCTGGCTCTGTTCCTCAAATCATGCAGAGTTGTACAATGTGCCTTATCCTCTCTTTCTTGCTGGGTTAAAACATAACTGACATGTTTTTAGCTTACGAAGCTAAAATAGCTGTGACAGCTACAAGGCTGAGAAATACCTCACATCTTAATAGAGTAGACAGCATTACATGTCTAGATATGGCACTGTGCAACTCTAAAAAATATCACTGAAAATCTGGATTAGCATCTTTTGTTTAACCTTAGGCAATCCTTGAACACATATGCCTTGATTTCTTTCAGTAAAAAAAATAAAACACAGTTATGACCACTAGTCTACCACTCCTAAGATCGGCCTTGTTAGCACAGAAAGGCAAAATAAAGTTTGCCTTAAGAGCAAGTGTACTATGGAGCACAATTCAGAGTTCAGGCACTATGATTCCCCATCTCACACCTTCCTTACATGATCATGCTCTCTTACTTCTTCCAAAGTTGAGGCAGAAAGCAGAGATTACATTAGCCTAATTAAAAGAAAGTGAGCCCATAGAGGAGCCCAGCAACTAGATTTGTGCAGACTCAGATCACCAGCTACCAGCAGGCAGGTGATAAATAAGAAGCAACAGGGATTTACCTCAAGTAGAGAGGCAATACAGCAGGAAGGACAGGCATAATAAAATAAATTTTTGCGGCTGTTATTGATCACCATCACTGTTCTTTCTTGTTTTTGTTTCAATCCAGATGAATTCTACTAATTTCAAGCATACTGACTTGATTTGTCTCCGGATTTTATTTTCTCTTACTGCTTTCAGATAGATTTATTATGCAACAACTCCACAATGAGTACTAGGCAAAAAATAATGATTCATTTAATTATTTGTTTGTGTTTGATATAACAGCGTTCTAGAATTTGTTTTGAATCAGCACATTTCTCAAGAGTCTTAGCAGATATATTAAGCTTGTAATCCAGTATGTGCCTTGTGAACTGGACTAGAAAACCTGAACAAACACTTGGAAATAGTGAATATATGCTTTCATTGAATAAATGTGAAACAAAATGGGCGTCTCTTTCTGTTTGTTTCTACTTTTCAAAAAAAGAAAAAGACCTTTATTTCTCCAAATAAAAGGCATAAATGGTCCCAAATACTTTAGTCAGTACAAACAGTTTTCCTTTTAAAACTAAAAAAATGGCACGCCTTTCATGATGTCAGCTGGTGACCTCGGTTATGGATGAATTTATAACGGAATTCTTCCCAGAGCAGCAGCAGAGAAGCAGTGTGTCATCCTTATGCAATCCAGAGCAGCAATTTTTAGCAGCCTCTTGGCAAAGCTCACAAAAAAATGAATGGTAAAGCCTACAGCTTAAACCATAACTGAATTGAAAGGGATAGCTGACTAATCGAGCATGGAGAAACGTGTTGTCTCCCCCTGGAACATTCTCTTCTCCAAGCTGAACAAGCCCAGTTCCCTCAACCTGTCTTCACAGGTGAGGGGCTCCACTCCTCTGATCATCTTTGTGGCCTTCCTCTGAGCCCATGATGATAGTTCCACATCTTTCTCATGCTGGGGGCCCCAGACTGGACACAATAAATGCTACTTGCCCCAGAGTATCATCCATTAAAATAATGTTTTTTAGAGCAAAACAACTAGACGTAAAACTTCATAGCCCTTCTATGGAAGACATGAACTGTCTGTTATATGAACTACACCAGCACTAAATTACCACAAAGCAACTCCACTAGGAAGGCTGAAGTACTTGGTTGTCTTTGAATGATTACATATTTGTTTAAGAAACGGATATCACTCAGATTTTCAAATCTTAGAGCTGTTACAGTGGATCCAGAGGAGGGCCATGAAGATGGTCAGGAGTGGAGCACCTCTCCTATTAAGGAAGGTTGAGGGAGCAGAGCTTGTTGAATCTGGAGGAGGCTCTGAGAAGACCTCATTACTGCCTTCCAGTAATTAAAGGGATCTTACAAACAGGAGGAAGACCAACTATTTCCAGTGGGAGATAGTGGTAGAACAAGGGGGAGAAGCTTTACACTGAAAGAGGGGAAATTTAGGTTAGATATTAGGAGGAAATTCTTTACTGTGAGGGTGGTGAGCCACAGGAACAGGTTGCCCAGAGAAGCTGTGGATGCCTCATCCCTGGAGGCATTCAAGACCAGGTTGGATGAGGCCCTGGGCAGCCTGATCTAGTAGGTGACTACCCTGCCCATTGCAGAGAGGTTGGAAATGAACGATTTTTGAGAACCTTCCAACCCAAGACATTCTATAATTCTATGATTTCTACATTTGTTATGGAGTTATAATGGTCATGCATTTTAATTTAACAAGTATGTAGAGGTTTGTTGATGCAAGAATAAAAATAATTAAGACTGATTCTTTGGCACTATTCCCAGAAGTTACATTCTGATGAACTTCATTCAACTTTTTTCTGTCATACCAAGTGTCTTAGTTTCTAAC
>WBMW01002964.1:0-42195 GCA_013396635.1 Penelope pileata
TATTTCCTCAAAAATCTCTGACGGGCACCTTGAGAATTCACGAAGAACTGCAGCTACCTCCATCGACCCAGACACTGATGCACTGGTTTCACAAAAACAAGGTCAAATATCCCACTACTTGTATGTTTTCATTGCTCTTTTTAATGCTTTAATAGAAATATAGGAAAAAAAGTTTTGTCATTATATACTTTAACAATCTTACATTTTATATGTGGCCCAAGAGCATTCCTCTGCACTCAATGCAGCCCAGGCAAGCCAAAAAGTTGGACACCCATGCCTTAAGCATAGAGAAGTTCTCTGGTCACAACCAAACATCGTGATGAATCTGTAAGGGAAATCTTCACAGCAATCCAAAAGTCCATGAACCGCTGTAAACAAAGCTCCCAAAAATTTGATAACCAGGACGTGCCACAGAAATCACACAAATATATTTATGAGGAAGCTTCTAGAGAAAGTATGGAAAACATTAATTTAGTAGTCATTCTGAGAATATAAAGCACACAAAATTAAATTCTTCCTACTTAAATACAGAAATAACATTCACAACATGACAATCAGAAGTTAAGGCAGCTGCCTGAAAGCAACCGAAGAGTTTTAGAAAGTATGCAGAGTTTGGAAGAAAAAACACACAGAGCAGAAGAACGAAGGAATGCAGGCATAGCTGAGAACACTCAAAGCAGACTGGAGAGAAGACAGACCAACCTGAAAGCATGCCCCAAGTGAAGCCAAGGCGAGGTCTTCCTCGTTGGGATGAGCAGTAATTTTGGAAAGATTCGTGTTTCACCACTAAGTCAAGTCTAGGGTAAATGATCCTGCTACTACCAGCATCATCCTCCATTGAGGAGGAAGGCCCCTGCACCTAACACCCCCTATGCCATCACTGTGCTGGCAACAAGAATCTATCCAAGGGAAAGAAACCACAGCCAACTGAGCTGAAAACCCTGCTGCAGCACTGAGTGGGAATATCCTTGGCTGATAATGCGAACTATCTGTTAAAAAAAAAAAAAAAAAAAAAAAAAGAGAAAAAAAAAAAAAAAAAAAAAAAAAGGGAAGAAAATAAAGAGAAGGGTGTAGAGGGACCAGCTGCTGATGGAAATCAGCAGTGGGCTATTGACTTCTGGAGAGTGAAGGTAATTCTACAATGACAGGTGACTGCATCCAATTTCTCAAAGGTGAAAAGCAACAGATGTGGGCAATTTAGCAAGTCAGAGGAAGTTAACTGATAAGGGACTAGAAAGTTAGATTTACTAGGGAAATAGAGCATTAGTAGTGCAATTGCTCTGAAACTGAAGAATTAATCAGAGCTGGCTGACATTAAAAAGCGGTGCAACTTCCATGAAAAAAGGCACAGACCTCATTAGAGGAGTTCTGCCCTCTCCTTCAGTATACTCAGTGGGATTCCCATACTACAGTTGCCCTCAAAGCCAGGTGGGACAGACCGCCTGCTATTAACTGGCACTGGGCTAACTCTGCCATATGCCTGGCCCTCTCTTCCTTCCCTCAACCTTCATTACACTGGCATGAGTGACTGCTGAACGGGGCAGATAGAGGTGTCACCTCTTCAAGTCGCTCAGCATTTTCCATCAGTAACATGCTATCGTACCACTAAGAACTAAGACAAGCTGTTAAGACCCCAAGAAACAGTTGTCCTCAGCTCTAATCTCCAAAGTACTTCGCATGTGGCCTCTCACCATGAGCAAAGCACAGCTAATCAGATAAGAACTTCCTTATTTATCTGCAACATTAAGAATTAATCTCCAAAGAGACTACTATATTTAGCTAAGAGTCTCTTGAAGGCTACTTGCTTTTTTTACGTAGCTGAAAAAATGCCCAGTCCAGCACAAACGCACGAGGCAGCTTTCCATATGTATGAGCACACACTCATGTCACCCACAGACGAGAATACGTTGCTCCAGAGAAAACTAAAGATGTTTGACAGCACATGAAAAATCACTCCTTGCCTCCAGCTGTTACTAGAGAAGGCAAATACTGAAGTCCTTCTCCCTGTTCCATGCTTAATATTTTATTCCAGTGTTCCAATTCTTTCTATTCCTGTGTAGAAAGAAAGGATGGTTGATTGGAAACCTATGGTGAGTGAGTCCTTCCAGAGTACGCATGCTTCCTTTGAAGTCCCAGCGAACTGAGCTCATCATTGAAGAACCTTCCCAAGTCAGTCCTGATTATTTCGTGGCTGATGCCAGGGCCTGAGGGATACCAGCAGGGATCATCCTTTATTTCCATTCCCCATACATCACTGCACACATTGACAATGCGGCAGCACATGAACACAAAGCTTCCCCAACTCCTTGGATGTGTGGACGTGCATGCACGTGTGTGTACTTATGTGTGTAGTGGTAGCAGAAACTACTCCACCTCAGACTCAGAATTAACACTGGAGGCTGGCTGCCCTCCACAAGGTCAGAGACTTTCTCCAAATTAAAACTCCATGAAGTTACATATTTGCCGTATTCCTTAGGCGTGTTGTTCTAATACTGAAAAGTGTTCCCTTCCACTTAAAACAATGCCCAGCATCTGACAGAGGTAACACCTGCAAAATACTTCACGAGAGCAGGTTTCCCAACATGGAGTCACTTCTCTTCCTCCCACACTAATCTGCATATGGCAAATTTGGTTCAGCTTTGAGCTTCCTATGAAACAGCACGTACTTCTGTTACAATAAAGATCTCCTTCAGTCGGCTCACCTTAGTACAGAGAATTCTGAAATACCCAAAATCCAACCGATACATCCATCCATCCAGTCGCATGGAAACATCTTTAGCATCTGAGAAACACAGAAGCTGCTGAGGGCAGCGTGGTGTCATCCACGTAATCCCCCGCCATCCAACCAATGACTATTTACATTCTTGAAAAAATGGCATGAATTTGCCTCCCTAACACAGCCTTCCAACCCAAATTGCAAGTTCATACATTGTTTGTAAATAGAATTGGTGTCTTTGCTTTCAATTACCTGAACTAAGTTCAAATCAGCAAAAAGAAAAAAAGAACTGTGAGCTAGAGGGACTGGAATTTGCAGCTGAACAGAGTAAAGATGAGTTCATTTTTCTAGGGAATAAGCAAGTCTAAGGTGCATAAATAAATCTGTTTAATGTGCAATTAGGTTGCACAAACATTTTATGTGAGTTCTTCCCAATACGATGGAAAGCCTTCACTGTTACCATGAGGTTTTAACTCTCTGAAAAGATTAAATTAAAAATATTTTTGTAGCAGGTAGGCACAGGCTTGCATTGTATAGTAGTGTGCTTGGCATCACTGATCCACAAAGACTCTTCCTTCCAAAAGATGGGTGGAGAGGGGCTGGCTAGTACCGCCAATACTTTCTACCCTGTTCCTTCTGAAAGCCAAGGTGTTGTTCAACATGTTTCACTGAAAAAAAAAAAATCAAGTTACCTGCAGGGAAAATAATACCTGTTTACACCAGCCATGAACTTTTGCGTTTGAATCAAGGTTGCAAAACTGAAAACAAAAACAAACAAACAAAAAAAAACCAACATGACTTAGGAGGAGCAGCAGTGCCTTATTACAGAAGTCTGGTTTTGCAGGCTCCAGCCCATGTTGCAGTAAACTCATGGCTCCTGAGATCACAGGTAGCATTTGGAAGTCTTACATTTTCATTTTGGTTATTTAACAGTAAAGGATAAAGATTAATAGCAAAATCTCAGTATCTAAGGAAAGAAAGACAGGCTCAAAAGTGAGACTTTATTCATATTTGTTACTTATTCACATCCCAAAGTATGATAAAACTGATAAAAACAGCCTAGAGTGTTAGTTTACATCACTAAATTCAATTCACATTTTTATTACTAAAATACTGAAAGGAAAATGACAACATCGCAGGTTCAGAAAAACGAGTTGGCTACTGTGACTGAGAAATCTACACCACCTTAACCGCTCACAACTGCCTGCCTGTTTCAGGTTTATTATTTAAAAACAACACAAATTACAAAATTTCTGATACACCCAGCCTCTGTGCTCATAAAATATATCTTCTGTCATATCAAATTTCAGTAGAATGGAAAGAATTTACTGCTGATATTTCATTTCAATATGTACTAAAAGAATACTGCGAGTTCTCTCCCCACCTGTACAGCAACCAAGCACTGCAGTCTGAGCCGCGCCTCGGCCCAACTCGCGTGAAGAACCATTTTGCACAGCACTCTGCAAGTGCATCACTATGCTCAGAACAAACCCTCTCTCGTGCATTAATCAAAACCATCTTCAAGCTGTGGCCTAAATTCTGTTTTCTGTGGACACAGACCTCAGACTCCAGTACAGGAAATAAAGCAAAATTCAGCTTTGTATTTAAGGCAAACAGATCCAACACACAGAGATGAGTACCTTCAGCTGCTGAACAGGAGCTGCAGTTGCTCCCCACTATGCAGAGCTTGGTTGTACTTGGTATGATAGATCTTTAACACCAACACTGAGGCAGCATGTTGCCACCCTACCATAAAAAACCACCATCACAGGTTGAAAATCATATGCAGATTCAACAGCAATGAAGTAGCCAGTAGCTTGCATGCAAACATGTTAGACTGCTACATTCTCAGGAATAAAACTATTAATTGTGTAAACACAAGTTAGATAATGATCTCCTATTCCTTTTTTTTTTCCCCTTCATCTCACATACTTCTTTTTTCTCTGTTATTTTTAAGAACAGACAGGGTCTCAGAGAACAGAGAGCTTTAACAAATGTTTAGACCTGGAATTCCAGACTTCTCTTAGAAAGATTAAAACTGTAATCTGTTAAGGAAAGAACTCTTCCTCCTCTTACCAATACGTTTCTAAAAGCCTCATTAGGCAAAGCAGCAGCCCGACTCTCAGTCCAGAGAAAAAAAATCATTCTAATACTGCGCTGAGAAAAAACCATGAATTATTTTTAGAGAAAACAGAAACAGCCAAAGCAGACTGTATGTCAGCAACTGTACCAAGGGGAAGAGAAAAAGAATGCACGTGGATGGCACAGTACCTAAACAGCCATTAGAACTGCTCTAACTGCCACACGTTACATAAACGCAATGCGTTGGGAAGGAAATACATTCTGAATAATGGGAGTTGAGAGTACTTGTGCTACAGGAAACTGAAAACAACCTGTCATGACTATACACACACAAATCAACAAGAAACAAAAAACTTATTTACAAACATTTGTACCTACAGGCATAAGGACCAAGTTTAATACTTGTGAAATGCATCTGACTGCTAGATCTACGGTGACAAAGTTCCGTTCTTCAGTAAGAACACTGCTACCTTTCTATACTGCAATCGTTTCCATCAGGCCAATCCTAGAATCTTTATCTCTAACTGATCCATACCGTAGAACTGAAAAGCTGTACAGGTGTTTTATTAGCTTTACTTTGTATTATGGACACACGTTCACTACCTACCCAAGGCATCCCAGCACCCTGCCCAACAAGCTGCCAGGAACCTAGAGCTAGTACTGTTACAGACTTATCCAGTCCGCCCACCAACACGTTGATTTTGGATCAGGTGGACCCATTCTTCAAAGTCTACATTTCATTATCTGCTACATTTTAAGATTAAAAAAAAAAAGGGTATAAAATCAAAATCAGATTTGTATAAAATCAAATCCGTATGCTAAAATCTAAGCCCAGAAGTGCTTAAAAATAGACTGAGTAGGTATATAGTTACTGTCTACTGCATTTTAACATGGGCATAATTAGCATCTAATAAAAAGCTAGAAGTCGTGTATTGATGGAGCAACACTTCATCTGCTCGTACAGCTAACTGTCCTCACAGACTAACAAGCAGACCAATTCACAAGTACCTACGCTGCTTCCGTAATTAAAGAAACAAGATGCAGAGTCAAAAAAATATATTTTATCCCTCAAAGATCAGGAAAGTAAAATAAAATGCTGGTTCTGTAACAGTGCAACAACTGCAGCATATTTTGCACGCAGCACATGATTTGCTACATTTAGTGGCACTTGAGTATTACGCGGTAAATACTGAAAGTAAGACAAGTTTCTGATCTGCATAAGCATAATCACATTATTACCAGAGTTGCTAAGCTACAGCATTCTGAATAATACCAACTCTATTTTAGCACTTCAATCACTAGCCTTAATACACATCAACATCCTGCTTTACATCTTGCTACGAAAGCAACCACTGAAGCCCAGTATTTCACGAACTTGCCGCTGTGCTTAGACCGGGTTCAATCTGACCAGTCATTCTCATCGAATTCTGAATCGTCGTCAGAATCACTGTACTCCACAGCGATGCGTCTCGAGAGGATGGTTGCCACATCATTTCCAACAGGTTCTCGCTTTGCTTCTTGCTCACGTTGCTCTTGCACCTTTTTCAGCTGTATTCCTGTGCAGACAAATAATATTCCCAGATTAAGTTTTCAAATTTCTTTCATTTCTTATTTCACATAAACAAGGAAGAGATAAAAACAAAAGAATAAAAAAGGCAGATTGGAATCTGTTCTCAGAGGCTTGAGTTCTTCTGGACTTATAATTGAATGGCTTGGGTTGGAAGGGACCTTAAAAATCATCTCATTCCAACCCCCTGCCATGAACAGGGACACCTCCCACCAGCTCAGGCTGCCCAGGGCTCCATCCAGCCTGGCCCTGAACGCCTCCAGGGATGGGGCACCCACAGCTCTCTGGGCAGCTGTGCCAGTGCCTCACAGCCCTCTCAGTAAAAAATTCTGCTTATAAGCTCCCTTAAAGTACTGGAAGGCTGCAATGAGATCCCCCCTGAGCCTTCCCCAGGCTGAACAAGCCCACCTCCCCCAGCCTTTCTTCACATGAGATGAGCTCCAGCCCTTTGACTGTCTTCTAGAATTGCCAACAATATATTAAAACAAGTATTTAAAACTGTACATATCCTTTTGATCTGAAGGGGAGAGTTTTCACCAGTGTGTTTGGAAACAGCAATAGAACTACAGCTCTGTAGTGTAAACAAAGTCAGGAACGGCCATTAGTCACTGATTAAAAATCACAAGGCTGAACCCTGGAGTAGGATAACTCAGTTCTGAATAGAACTAAAAATTCTTAATGGAACGTTCTACACAATAGACATAAATACAGTTTTCATTTTATTATGTATGCACAACTACTACAGTGCATTTAACAAAGCTTCAGACCTTGGAACATTGGGTTTTAGAAACAGATCCAAAGTCACAATGAGAAACGTTAGAACAAGTGTGTAGTACCTGTGGTACATTAATCCTCTCAGTGAAATTCTGCCTGGCTGGGAACAGAAGTCATGAACTTGGATCACTGGGAAATACAGTGCTTTTCCTGGACAGGAGATAGCTGAACTCAGCGTCCACTCACCCATCCGAATGGCAGCGAGAAGATCACTTCGCGCATCACTTATCGGCGGCTGCGCAGGCTCGTGGCGCTTCGCCTCAGCAGCTGGAGGAGCATGCATGGGGGAGGAAGAGAGGGAGGAAGCTGCAGCAGGGGGNGACAACGAGCCCACTAGGAGGAGGAGGATGAGCGGCTGCGTATGTAGAGCCCGTCACCAGTCCAGGATGGGAAGGCGGCCCAGGAAGCTGAAGGGGACTAACAAATGCCGTTTGTGCTGAAGGAATCATTGGGGGGGGAGGAGGAGGGGGAGGGCCTGCAGGATTGTAGTAATCCACCATCTGAGCTGGAAGCATCCTATAGAAAACAAAATAAAAACACGTAATGAATCCAAAGTTAGGGCTTACTGAATCATCACCCCTTAAACCGCTCTCATCCAACCTCACCTAACACAAAAAATTGAAAGGAATTTAAGCTGGTGAGTTAAATATGCAAATGACTATAAAACATCCCAATTTCCACATACTGATGATACTCTGCTAAAGCAGAAGGGCACCTCCTTTCAGTAGTCCACAAAAAAATGGGATTTTATATCATTACTCCTGCCTAGTAAACTAGGCATCTATATTTGTTACTAAAGACCTGTGAGAAGATTACATACAGTACCTCTGACTAAGAGGGGACCAAGAACACTGTACACTACGAATATCACTGCCCTAGAAGATAGTGTTAGAACAAATACTAGGAGATAGTAAGAGATGGGCATGGAGGATAATGGAAAGCAGGAATGGACAGATTTACCCGATGGTCTGCCATGGATCTCAGGTGCTTCTTTAGTAGTTTATCAATTTAAATATCATTCAATTAAATTGATAAATTTGATCAATACTTGAAGGAAGAACAGGGAAAAGCTACTGTACTTGTTAAAACATCATTAACAGAGTTGTTAAACAGAAACTATGGAAAATTCGTATAAAGAGTTATGAAGTAGGCAAAGACAGGAGCTGAAGGGAAGTTAATGACATTCACCAACAACAAATGACAACACTGACACACTGCCAACAGCCGTGTACCTGGGGACTAACCACAAGTACTTCTGCTGTAAACTGATCATAACAGGGAAAATGCACGTTGGAGCAGTCAATCACAGCATAACTGAGTCACCTACTGCACGATACGGTCATTAGTCGGGCAGATGCTATCCCAGGATGCATCAAGAGAGGCTGAAAAAGCTTGGCTGGCTTTGCTTAGAACGACACAGACAAGAACAAATACAACCTAGCCAGGGTTGTGACCTGAAAGTTTGGGCTGCTTAAACAAAAGGATGGTGGCAAAAGAAAATACAGGTACAGACTCATCAGGAAGGAGATGGTTTCTTGGTATCAGAGAGCCAATACTCTGGAACAAACCTTTCTTCAAAGTGTGTTCAGGCAAAATATGTACACAGGAGTTTGATAAATACCTTTTCTGTGTTTTTCCTGGAGTTTAAAATATTATTCAAATTATGTTCTAACTAGTTTCTGCTATAAAGGAAAATTATCCCCTTCTTAATATTACCTTAGGGACTTTTAGTATTTTACAAATATATTGATTTCATCACATTCAATACAACAGTTCATTATTTCTGCTTTCACTGTTTCCTCACTCAAATTCAGTTCATACACAAGAATAACACCAAACTTGCTCTGCTCTCTTCAGTGAGATAACTAAGGTACGTGGGATTGGTTTTGTGCGTGCATTACATTGATGGTCATGAGAAACAGGCATCCCTCTGGCTTTGTCAAGAATTCACTGGAGTAACTCAGGAGTTTTACCCATATTCTGCTGGTACCACAGGCACTGAGCTATGCTGGCCATCTGAAGGCTGGGGCGGAGGAGGAGGTGGCTGCTGAGGTCTGTTTAAAGTAGCATGTCGTGCTGTGGTAGAAGGTGGTCTGTACTCGTGCTCGTGGCTTTGGGATACGCCCACGTACTGCGAACCATCTCCTGTTCCATAGGAAGGCATTGCTATCTGCTGATGGAGGGAGTGATTCGGAGTAGCAGGATAAGAATAATCCGTAACATCAGATGCATGGGACCTAAAATTAAAGGAAATGGACGCAGAAGAACAGATTATGCAAGTTTAACAGTATTACCTAAACAGCTCACAAGAAAACCTAAGAAGAATGCAATCAGAATTATTTTTCCTGCAGCAGGACTCGCTAATTATCAAGCACCATTCTCAACGAAGTCCATTGGAAAGCACGTGAACAAATGCAACAACAAAAAAATAAATCACGGTTCAGCTTAACATGACTTGAAACCAAATTAGCCTGATAAGTCAGAGCAAAAAGACTAAAAATGCTTTCAATATTTCAGCATACTAACTGCATGCAGAACACTCCCTTATAATGGAGAGTTTCAAAAGGCAAAGCAAAAAAATGAATTTTCCTCAGGTTTTACTCTTCGTTAGTAGCAAAGAGGAAGCACCTTGTTTTCGACAATGGTTTTGACAGTCCATTGTTTGAAGTGACAATAATTATCAGATTGGCCTCACATTAGCAAGGGCAGCAGGAAAAGGAAAGCAATACCGCAAGCACTCAAATATGCAGAAGAATATGCTTTACCAAAGCAGAGAAAACAAATTTCAAAAGTTAGAAAATGCTTTTTACTTTCTTTGCACAAATAATTGTGTTGCAAAGACTTAGAGAAACTGGGAAATGTAAATATTAGTCGAGCAGAGAGTTCATAAAGATACAAAGTCCAGGATGTTCTCTCAAACAAGCCCAAGAGAGGGAGCAGAAGAATCTCTTCATCCCATTACTGCACAGAGCTGTTTTGTATTAGTAATGAACAATCGTGCAGCCTGGCTTTTAGTGAACACGGTCAGACTGGTGCACTTATCTGTAAGACTGGAAGCAAGGTAAGCAACAAAAAGCCAGGGCTTTGAGTAAAACAAGACGACAAACCCTTTGGGCATTTTGTCCTCTTTCATGCTTCCTGCCTGCTCCATTTTCTTTGCGTCACTCATGAACTCAATGCCCATTTTCCTTCTCTCCCACTCTTCTTTTCTTGTTCTTACTTTTCTCACATTAACTTGCTGGTTTCTGTTTGGATTCAGCTTGTGTTTCTCTCTCTAAAGTACAATAAGTATAACAAATACATTGTAAATTGCCACAGTCTGGACACTCGGATATCAACCTTTAATGTGCAAGTTTTACAATTAACAAACTAGGAGAAACAAGTTTGCTTGGTTTTTAGAATTAAATATATCGATACATACTAATAAGATCCTAAAGAAGTGAAACACACTGCTCAAGCAGTAGCAGTCAGCATAAAACCCTCTGGAACCAGAACCTATTTCTGAACACATCACGCCTTCCATAATTTAGTTCGCACAAGTGAGACTACCCCAGATAAAACAGTCTTCTCTCCACCTCTCCACTTGTCATAAAATTATGCAAAATTAACCTTTCATGCATGTCAAATAGATTTCAGGATTTAATCACTAATATTTGCTTCTCTGAAGTTTAAAGTTCTCCACTTCATAAGCACTTGAAGTTTTGTAATAAGCACACGACATGTTGTACCAAAAAAATCTATTCCCAACATCATGGTGCATCTTTACAACCTCTCCTCATAATACCTTGCAGATTGCAATGATTATTGATAACTGCCAATAGCTGAATACATTTCGACATTGCTGGGAGATTAGAAAAAATCACAATGTCACTATTTCAATCTGAGAATCCTGGAAGCAAGGTGTCACGGCCATGGAAAGACTTCAAGTGTGTGAAAGGCAGAGCTCAAAGATAATAAAAATCCACATCTTGCGCTTGACAGATGAAATCAATGTCATCCTATCAGATCAGCCTATGGAAAGCACAGCCATAGTGAAACATAACAGGTTGGCAACCAAGTGATACCATTTTGCATGAGGAACTGTAAAAAAAAATTTGTTGTTAGAAGTTTTCATAGAGAAGTCTGAACATACTATTGAAACAGCAGCAGCAATTTTCTTTCTTTTTATTTTGGTTCAATTAGAAGATTATTAATCTTCACTAAGGTTGAAGCATTAGGTATCAAAGTTCAGAACGCTTTATATATAATTATTTCAGCTGGACAGCAGACTTCAGGTATCAGTGCCCACTTCGGGGCTGGTGGCTGTTTCCCCATCCCAGCCATTCATCAATTTCAGCATCAAGTGAAGTTTTTCATTAGGTTCCTTTCATTTCTAGCACTACTGCTAGCAATTAACCGTGACAGAGAAACAAACTGGGAGCAAATCCTTTAGCAAAACCAGCTTAGTGAAGAAACTCAGACTTCTGTGCGCCCCAGGAGAAGGTAACTCCCACTGAGCTCAAAGGGAATCTCACACAATGAAGATGAATTCTGCTGCAGCTCCCTAAGCAGAGATGCTTCTTCAAAGAGATCTATTATTTCAAGCCATAACATTACATCTGCTTTCGTAGTTTGGTTTATACACAAGACAAACCAGACATGAAGAAAGAGCCTGGTACATTACCTGGTACAATACAACTGAAATGCTGTTGCAACTACAGCTACTCAACTCTAAAGCATAAAGCAAACACTTATTTTATTCCAATGCACAACCAATTATGACGACATCTGACACTAAGGAAGGAAAAAACTCATTAATTAGAATTTGTTATTTATGCTTTAAAATAATACTAAGAAGAGCTTTAAAGCATGCACTCTATGCTTTGTCTATTCTAGCTACTCGCAGCCTGCACAAACACCTAATGCTACTCAGTACTTGTGAACATACAACTGTGGCATAAGAAACAGCTTTGTTGGAAACAGACCTAGTATCTGGGGACAGGGATCCCTCGGAAGATGCTCCATGGTACACACTTTGAGACAACCTGTTGTCAGGTCTAAGCTCTTTGTCATACGCCATCATATTCCACTCCTGGCGTCTGTTCCTGGCTTTTCTAACCTTTTTCACCTCACGGGTGGTGCCATCTATACGCTTTTGCTCCTGATGTTCGAACAAAAGAAATAAAGCACGCAAAGAGAGAAAAAAGGGAAAGGAAAAAAGCAGGTTAAAATGCAGTTAGAGCGCATGAAATTAAGACCAGATTTACAGATGAAGGCAAGTCTTTATAAAATTTCTTTGCACTGAAAATGAGAAGATCTCCTTAACCTACGAACCTCATTAGTAGAAAAAAGGCCACTTTACCCTTCTTCTGTAGGGTGCACATGCCAGTGTGATAGGGACCTATTATTTTTATTATTTAACATGCTCTCCCTTCACAGATCTGATAAATTACCAGAATTCTTCATAATTCTTCTTCATCCTTGCTTCTGATTATCTTACATAACAGTGATAAAAATGACACTAATCTTCCCTGCAACGTGTCAGTAACATCCAGGCCAGTGACACATTACAGCTTGATAACTTCAGCTGGTTTAGCTTGTGAAATCTTTCGACATTATTTCAGGTCCAGTCAACGTCAGTGGTTATCTATCAGATCTCCTAGCAGTGGGATTCAGTGCTTTCACACCTCTGCAACATCTCCATCCCTCACCTCTGACTTCTCAGTATGACTATAAAATCATGCTGTGGCTTCAGGAGGAAAATAAGGAAGTCTGAACAATCCAAACAGAGAGGTATTTCTGTGCTAATCCTCAATACTTACAAGGGCATTGGATTATTATCATTTTAAATCACATTTTACAATACTAATTTATAAATAAAGATATTTCATCTATTCATAACTTGGCATTAATCTTTTGGCTGTTAGAAAAATTATCAGGAAATAATTATATTGATATTCTGATAATGCAATCATATCAATCCTATTTGGATAGGAGTTAAGAAAAATCCTGATATACAAACATGTTATTGTTGATTCTCTACCTTCAAAGTAAGAGGTGACAGCTGGAAAGTTGAACAGTCCCACCAAAAAGGAAAAAAGGCCATCTCACTGATGAGCATAGGTCCCCAAAGCTGTCAAATAGCACCAATTAAATAATTCTGAAACATTTCACTTGGCACAATGCAACTAGAAGTTTAACAGGTATCTGTGTGCCTCAGTTCTGGATCTCTGGCTTGCTCATGCATGTCTATACCACGGACCTGCTGAGCCACATTTGCCACCATTAACAGTGACAGAGAAAAATCTTTTTCAACATTCAAATGTTCCTGACAATACTTGCTCATTCCTGGCATCTGCAGTGAGTACATTTTTTTTTTTTAAATCTGATTAACATTAAGTAAAGATAACCACCACAGTTCTTTCTTTTCCTATTATTTCCTTTTCCTCCCCAAACATTTTAGCATCATTCAGGTTATGCAACACTTTACCTTCTTTAATACCATTGCTTTAAACCAAAATTTCCTAATGCAGGAATTGGAGCAGAAGGGAGAGAGATTCAATTGTGCTTTATTTTAAATATATGAAGTTTTTCTAATCCCTATGCTTGCCAAGTGCTTTACATCTGTCTTTTTCATTCCATCACTGCAAAATTTAATTTGTTTTAATTCTGATCTTTTATTCTGGTTCATCTATTTAGATTTTGTTACCAATTCATAATGTATTTTGAGAAGCACAAGCAAACCTTTAGGTTAATTGAAAATTTGCTTTACTGTTCTCTTCACACAGAGAATAATTCCATCCTCTGAGGGTCACTACTATGCATTTAAGTTCCTAAAGTGAATTTCAGCCTTTTGAAACATGTACAACGCTCCTCGAAAGATAATCATTTTGATGCAATTCCTGCGCAAACAGGAGTGCTTACACACCATCACCTATTAAAAGCTTTCTAAAACCTATTTAAAAGGTAAATATATGTGTGTATAAACAAACATCAAAACACACAAGTCTTAGTTTGATTTTATTGGATCAGCCTTCAGTTGGATTGGTTGCTCCACACCAGCACTTGTAGCTGCGCTAATGAATAAACACACCGGGACCTTGGAACCTCTTTCACTCAAACTGCACTAAACCCTACTTGTATTGATGTTTAGATTATTATCTAAAGACATCTCCAAAACACTTAATTTTTTCCAAAATAGGCAGACAAAACCATATACAACTCTAGGAGGTTCACGTTGTTCCAGGAACAGAGAATGATCTCACGAGCTCTTACACACGGGGGAAGCACGTCCATGACCTGCACAATGGGTGATAGCTTTAATCTGGAGAATAGATTTTTAGGGGAGCTGAAGCCTTTAAAAAAAAACTATAGAGAAACACTTTTTAGGAAAAAGAAGCACTATTAAGAAGAGTTACTTCCTCTTAATTAAACGTACTAGAAGCTGTGGTAGACAAAGAGATGCTGCAGGCGAAAGCAGAAAGCAGGTACCTCATTCACCTGTGGGCAGGAAGCGACTGCGGTCAGGCAGCAAACATATTAGAGCCCTCAGAGTTAATTCTGCTATTTGCATCAAGAGTTAGGAAACGATATTTCAAGCATCTTTATGAAGAATAACAGCTAGTAACTGAAAAGTAGCTTCAGAAGTATTTTCAATAGTTTAAAAAAAATATACCTATGAGCCCAGTGTACCTCCCTGATTTCCTTCCTGACTTGACAAAATCTGCAACATCACATTAATCTCAAGCCATCACAGACTTTGGAAATGCAAGCAGTTCAAAATTTAAGGTTTTCTGATGATTTGAGTAACTAATCATTCCTGACGAAAAGTGAGGGAACAATAACAAGCAAAGCAGAACAACTTCCCTTTGGTTCAGCAGAGATTATCCTAACCCTAACCCTAATACCCATGTCACATTTAAACTTACTGAACTTTTATGCACTGATCCACTGAAAGCTCGACAGTAAAAAAAAAAAACACCACAAGTAAGCAAAGAAATAAAAAGTGGTGGGCATACGCATTTTAAACTTATAAATAATTAAAATTACAGTTTCCTTTGGAGAAAACCCTTATCTGAAAGAGCCAAACCAGAGGCAGTCTGTGTTAGAATTCTCCACAGTTAAACAAGAACTGTGATATTTGAAGGCAGGAAAATGAAACGCCTCACAAACCTCCTGCTGCGATTTACTCAAACATTTAAGGCAAATTACCAAAGTAGTATTGGAAAACAAACCCTCCGGTGCAATGAGAGTTCTTAATCTTCATTGACCACCTGAAAGGTTGAGGCTAAAAGCCAGCAATGTGGTCAGCTGAGGAGGACTGCATCTGGATGCGTAGTTTACAAAATGCTAAACAACATTTCCTCTGCTCACAGTTTCTCAATGGCTTTTATACTTTGTGCTTCTGTAAAGTATAAATTGTTGGTGAAATTCTCAGTTAGTAGATGCAAAATATAACTTAACCACAAAAAAAAAAAATTATAGATGCCCTGGATTCATTTCCCGTCACTGCTACTTTAGGGACTAGAAGAAAAGAAAATGCCAGTCTCATGCAACCTGTGGAATGAAATCTCAACCAAACCCTGCAGCTTTCCAAAGATTCCAGAGGATAATATGCTGATTTGCACACCAGCTTCTGGAATGCTAATAAAACCCTGACTCCTACTTGTCAAAGTCACATCTCTCTATGCAAATTTAAATCTGTGTTGCTTTCTTCCTACTTGGTCTTGCTGTACATGCAATCAAATCAAACAGCACTCCAGGTAGAATTTATCAAGAGCTGTTTCTGCAATACGTGGCTATAATCCTGCATGATTGGAACTGAGAATATTTTGCATCTTGTTTGTAGACTGTGATAAGGCAATTAAAATCTTCAAAAAATATACCATGGATGGAAGTGAGATGCGTTGCCTAAAATAGTCTGAAAGCAAGTTAACATATAAAAGGTTCTGTAAAAATCTCTAAAGCTATCAAAACATCTTCAAGCAATATTATGCTATAAACATAAACACTTCTGTATTTTCCCCTTTTTAGTATCAAATCAGAATGAAAAACTGAGCAGTCGATAGCTGCTTTCTTTCTTTTTTCTCTCTTTTTACCCCTTTACCTAGTGACAAGCTATACATTTGAAGGCGAAAAAAGGGCTGGAAGGAAAAAAATCCAAAGGTTCTAATTACTTCTATATACTTTTTTCATGAAGAAATACTGGAAAACAAAAGGCTGCTACAACAGTTTCCCATCTCTCAGTCAACTGTAGGGCTTATCATGCTGAGGATATAGCAAGATTATAATCCTGCATGTAAACTTTTATACAATTAGACACAACCATGTGAATATTTTCTAGTATTTTGCTTCAGACTATCTTGTATTGAAAATGTCTACTTAGCTTTTTTCAACTATGTTTAATACTGAGATACATGCCAAGACAGAAAACATTTTTGACTCATACTCCTTACAGGAAGATCTGATTTATTTTTTTCCAGAACTTTTAGAATCAAACTAAAACAGCTGGTAAATTCAAGTCTTCATGTTTTGTTTAAAAATGTTGGAGTCAGAAAGCTTTCTCTAGCCACAGGAACAAGGGATGAACGTCATTTTATTAAATCACAATAGCAAAACCCCTCTGTCATGTCCTGTGGTTTGATTTCTAAGCAGGTGTCATATATACTAGCACATATATAGGTGTATATACGTGCTATGATATACAATACTTACATGTACACACATGTATACCTATATAGATGCTAGTATCTATGATGTGTGTATATATATATATATGTACTGAAAACTAAGTAGCTTCCTTTTATTTCCTCTTTAGTCTGTGCACCTTGATTTTCTCTTAATTCAAAGCCTTTATCTCTCACTGAACTTATCTAGAAAAGCACCTGCCACCAGATAAGATAGGCAATCATTGCTTCAAACTTTCCTTCTTCATTTTTTTTTTTTTTGAGTTGTCCTCAAAAATGTTATAGCCTTCACATTTGATCAAAGGTTTATAGCAAAGAAGCTCCAGAAGTAGCAGCTTACTTCTTCATTCAAAACTGAAATCCATTAAAAGAAGAAATCTCGATTGCTTAAAACTACACATCTTGGATCAAACTGCTGAAAATAATCCAGGACTGAAAACACTTTCCTATGAAAAAGCCTTTCGTTGCTGTTGTTTCCAAAGTTTGAGGAAGTAAAGAATATTATGTCTAAAATAAGTCTACTCTTGTTGCTAACCCACATAATTTTGCTATGTATTATCATCTTACTATCTTGTTATGTGTAGAGAGTTACTACCAAGGAACTAAAAAACAAGAGTATGCACACTTCTGAATAAACTCATGTTTTGCCACAAGAGTTGATGCAGCTGGATAAAGAACTAAGAAAACCCAACTGTAATTCTAATCCATTTTTCCCCCCTAAATCACAGGGTCTTTTTTTTCCTGAAGCACGACAGGGCTATTTCACTGAGCATTAACACACAGACACTGGCAAACGATTAAAGAAAGTACACAACTATAGTTCTCCCAACATGCAATCTGCCAACTTAAAACAGACATCATGAGCTATAAAAACTGAACGGACTCAGAGTCTACAGTCATGCATGAAGTGGTAAAATCCTTCCACGGACAAGAAGCATGGCCTAGAAATTCCTATGCCTGGGCAAGTGCACACAACATTTCCTATTATGTTTCTGCTTTTACCTTTTGTCTCCTCTTTTCTTTTCGCTTATCTTCAGTATCTTGTAACATTTTTTCTTTCCAAAGATCAAAAAAATAGGAAGGATCAGTATAGAATTTCAATCCGTCTTTCTTATCATCCCTGCAAATACAGTGGAAGAAAAGTTAAGAAAATATGAAGTAGCATTTTTAAACTAACAAACCTCACCTTCAAACATCATCCACATTTACTTTTTCTGCATCATGAAGTGACAGTACAGGAACTGCACAAAATAACACTTTTGGTTAATTATAGCTTGCAATTGACTTGATTCATACCAAGAATTTCAGGGAAAAGGGGTGAAATCCACAGCCTTTCAGGAGGCATCCTCCCGGGCGGGAGCTGACTGCTGGCATGAAATTCCCTGGTGCTACAGGTTTATCAGTGCCAGGATCGGATGTGTAGGAGACAGAAGTTACGCGTGGAACTCAGCTGACTCAAGAGAACTGGAGAATGAGTATTCGGTGCAATCCGGACAAGTTTTAGGATCTGAATTTAGGAAAAAGGTAGGTCTAATCTGAGGCGGAGTAAACATTTGACTCCACGGTCAAAATTCTGATGCCTTAGATGCCTGGAAAGGTATGGGTGTCAGGGGATTCAACGCAGCCAGAGCACCTGGCACAGCCCAAACAGCGAATAACGATGATCCCCAGCCTAGCTTCCTAAACTGGTGCCCTTCAGAGTCCCTTTTGGCTCTGGGTACTGATTTCTTATTGGGCAAATTTTAAGGGCAGCTTAACAACAAATTTCTACCAGCAAGATCAAGAGCGATAGAGATCCATGGAAACCATACAACTGCTGGAACAGGGAACAAAAAACAGATCTTATATACTATCTGGTCATACAGTGGCTAAACCCTCACTTTCTGTATGCTACATTTCCTCATTACAAAGATCTAACTTCTTGAAGGGAGTAGTGGGGCATTTTTCCACCCCTTCAGCTTTGATCAGACTACAATTTGGAGTTAGTTTAAACTTTAGCCAAGGCAAATAATAATTTAAATTCAGTAGATGTAAAAGACTTAGAAAAATAAAATTTAAGTAAATTTCACAAATGCATCTGTAATAAAAAAGGAATAATGCAAATGTTCTGCTATGTCACTCCTAAAAAACATTCAAATAAACTACTGCAGAGATCGAGTGCCTGCTTTATACAGATCTCACAAGTCCAGTAATCCAGTACCTATAAAAAGTTAAAGGACATAGCAAAAACATGTTTGTCCACAACTTTTCAGACGAAACTGCTTTTGTGAACAACTATAAACTTAAAGGAAAGAGGAAGGGAAAGCCTGCTTGCTGCTGCTTTCTTCATCCATCAGCAACCAGGAGAAAGGCAGACAGCGTATGAACACGCACGTATGCACATGTTGGGAGAGGAGAGGGAAGGCAAAAAGAACAAAACCAAATTTCTAGATAAAGAAACCAAAGAAAGCATTGTTTACTGTATTATTAATTTTCTTTTCACTTTTTACATGATGAATGGCACTTGCTCTCTGATCCCATGCTGCCATGTAACATTGCTATGCTGAAATACAATGATTTTTGTCAGGTATAACCTATGATTTTCAGTGTGGTAACAGCAATTTTTGTTTTCATGAACAGAGAAGTCTTCAACAAAAACAAATCTCCATAACCAAAGCTTTTCCATTCCACTGTAATCACTCTCTACAAACAAAGCAGAAGAATGCAAGCACTGAACGTTTCCATACCTGTAAGGTGAAAGAATATTCAGAGGAGGTGGTTTGTCACTCTGATTATAAATATCAGCCACTGGGTTGGGAATGCTGTTCTTGGAGACTACCTGCTGATCTTGAATTGTTGAACTCTTGAATGCTTTTTTCATGTTGATATCCTGTAGTGATACTGTTAAAAACAAAATACATTTAACATACGTCTGAAATTAACTTAGTGAAAATTCATTTCATGTGGACTATTTAATACATCCGTAGCACAATTTAGAAGGAAAACAGATTTGTTTGTACTGTTCAGGGGGTGATTATGATGTATAGGTACAAAGGCATATATGAACTGCTGCAATAAATCAGATTTACATTCCACTTGGTGTCCAGAACTTCACCTGAAACAACAGAGACATGAACTGTTTGTCTTGGAAGTTGATGCAGTAATCCTGTCACACACAGATTTGCAATGACCCCCTCCTTTTCTTTCTTTCTTTCTTTTTTTTTTTTTAAAAGGTTTAGCCTAGATTTGTAATAGCAGAAAGCCTGGCTTCAGCCACAGAACACAAAGTTTGATATTCTTCTGTCACAGCATGGTTCCATGGTTCATAATTACATCTGGTACCCATCAACATTCAAATCCTACCCTAAGGATTAAATTACGGCCTCTGCAATTTCTGTGAGAGTTCCACAACTTTTACTATCTTTCAATTCCCAGTATTTCCACATAATTGATCATCCTTCAATCTTATGTGTTCCTCATCTCCCTACAGAGGGAAATAGATTTACACATTCCAGTAACACACTTTTTATTGCACCTTTTCTGGTACACAGTTCTGGGTGAAACAATACCAGCCTTTTCATGGCTTTGTTTCAAATAAAAGTTGCTTTTAATCATTCCTGATACTTTTAGCTAGACTTTCTTTCATGCTTAATATAAATTCCTGCTGAAAAGCCCCAGATATTGCCAATCACAATTTAGAAGTGACAGGAAGCTATGTAATCTTCTATTCTTAGGCAATCTGAAATACAGCGTGTGGGAGGGGCAGGAAGGGTGGGCTGTGTTTGACTACGACCAAACAGAAAAACAACATTATTTCTTGATCGTATATTATATATGCATATATTGTATTTGTATGTATAGCTTATTAACATAAAAGATGACTAGTAAAAATATAAACTGATGACACTAAAATAAGATCTGATGACAACCTCAGTCTGTTTACTAGTTTCCCCTTTCAACACTGTTTTTAATAACTCTCCAAACTCCGGAAACTAACAAGAAGGTATTCTGCAATACAAATGAGATGTTAGAAAAAGGAAACAAAAGTGCACACACACACAAAAAACCTCTAACGAGGACAGCACTTCTAAAAATAATGTACTTGAAAGTCATGGAGTCTGACATCATCCATCTCAACGTGGAATAAGTTCACTCTACAAGTATCAGCTAGTTTGTTCATATTACCACCACAACGTGCCTCAAAATCTGAACTGACTAGGGACTCAACAATAGCTTAGCTTATGTCCCCATATAGCTTGTGACCTCACTTCTGGGAGAAAGAAAGTTGCTAGTATCAACCGTGATACTCTGCCAGCTAACAATTTTCAAAACAGAAAAAATATGCATCTTATAATGATTTCCAGTCACCAGCTAGCTAGCAATGGAAGGCTAAATATTATACTACTAACTATCAATAGCACCATTTAATATTGGCATGAATAGTAATGTTAAATATAACATATAACTTGTATAAATAGTACTATTAAATATATTACAAGCAGCACCCAATACTACAGGCACATCCAACCTGCAGCCCATGGGCCACGTGCTGCCCAGCACAGCCCGTACCGCAGCCCGTCTCCTGCTGCCGTGCCATCATGGCAGCTGCTCCTCCACACCAAGCAGCCCAGCCCAGGGCACACACACCCACTGCTCAGCAACAACCAAACATCAGTGTGCAATAAGCACTGTCTGATGAGCTGAAACCAGGACATGGGGAGGAGGCTGTGCGGGGCTAACTCAAGTTATGCAAATAATTTTACGCATTTTGATACACTGGCTTAACAGAGTCGTGTGAACAGAAAGAAATATTCAGCCTCGCTTTCTGTTTTGGTAAAGGAATTTGAGAATAGGTTTCAAGATTGCTGAAAAATCATCAACGTTTTGGTATGTTTGCGACTCCATTTTCAGTCAACATAAATACATTACCTGCAAATTTTCAAATGGAATGCACAGAGTTGCAATCAGGTATTAAATTCAAAAACTTGATTATGTCTCTCTACTAGACTTTGGTAAGACTTATGTTTCTTTTACCAGGGAAACATACCCCTCACTTCACAGTCATGCCTTATTTACATCATTGCTTTTTGGCAGTATGCACATTTGTGAACACCTGTTTTCAAGGAAGAAGCACAGGAAGAGTAAAATTTCATGAAGAATCCCTGATGAACACCTTGAGAACTCGCTAAGAATTGCGGCCACTTCCATCAATCCAGACTGATGCATTGGTTTCACAAAAACATGCTCAAATGCCCTACTAGTTTTATATTTTTGTTGTTTGTTTTAATAATAAATATAGAAAAATTAAAAGTTTTGTTGCTTATTTTCATTAACTATATTACATATTTTATATGTGGCCCAAGACAATTCCTCTTCACTCACTGTGGCCCAGGCAAGCCAAAAGGTTGGGCATCCATGCACTGCTGAGTAAATTTTACACTATTGCCATGATGTAAAAAAATTTCACATTTTACTAAATGTCAGAAGGTTTAATTTTCTGGAAAAGAGAGGACATGATTTAAGCAAGACATATATGCAGCGGCGGGCTCAGACAGCTACCTGAACATGAAAGCAAACATCTACATCAGAGCTTTTAGGTCTAGACAGAGAAATACGTTCTGCTTACCCCAGTGAAGGCAGTGCTTTCAAACAATGTAACAATGTCGCTTAAATTTTTCATCTTTACTGTTGATTTAAGATCTGACTGTATATTTAAGATGTAAATGACCAAACAGTTAAGCAAGTGAGGACACTGCAGCAAAAACTGCTGTCTCCAATGACTAGGGCCTCCTAGAGAATTTCAGCTAGTCAATGCAGACAGGCAGTGACTCCTTGAGACAAGAACTGTCTTAAGACCTTCAGTAACCATAGCCAGTGATCCTGAACAGACGCTAGAAAAACAGTTTATTATCACCATACCCTGAAATACATAGTTCTCAAACTTTTTCCAATTCACTGATTTATTTCCAGTGAGGTCCAGATTTATTCACTTACGATTTATTTTATGCACAAACTAAAAGTTCTCCCTGTGAAAAATGCAGCTTAATAGCTCTGTTACTTCAGGGGTTTCATGGAGTAATCTTAAGTCAAAAATGAAGACAGCTATACGACTTAAAAATGTTTTTCCCCTTGCTCTTCTAACACGATTTTTCTCAGCTTGCCTTACTAAGAAAACAAGATGAAATATTGGTGCCACATTACTTTGAAAAGAGAAATATTGTTGTGTAATTAAATACAGTGGTCTTGTCAACATCAATTCTGGCTCAATGCTTCCATGCAATTACCTACCCTCTTCCACTGTTGAATCCAGCTGGGTAACTTTGACAGCAAGGCGATCAATTCTGTCTTGAAGGGAATTTGCTCTGATGTAGAAGCTGTTGGCCTCATTAAACAATTCACCAAATATGTCTTCAGCATGCTTGCCTGTATAGGAAAATAGACAAGGAAATCCCTTTGCTAGAGAGTTACAAAACACAAGACAAATGGCTTCAATATCATGCAGTTATAATAAAACAATATCCTTAGGATTGCAACAGCACAATTCTTCATTCAGCAAAGTTTTGGGCAACAGATTTGGATGAAGTCTCAAAACATACTCTAAACGCTACCTGAAGTTTGTTCTCCTGGACATACTTGTTGGCCATTTTCTTAAAAGAACAAATCAACCAGAAAACCAAACCACCACACAGACACAAAAGAATGCACACAGGGAGATTGCCAACAGTCACGTAATTGCTCATTAAAACTTGCCTCCACAATGAAAAGACCCAAATCTATCACTGTCTATAAAAGCTGCTGAAGTAAATTTGGAGAACTAAGATCAAGTAATCTATAGTTATTAACACCTATTTAATTACAGGCATGAGAACAAGCCAACGTCAAAATAAAGGCAAGGTGAAGCAAACTAAAAAAGGTTCCTCAAACAAGAGGAACAGCTCACTTACCTCTACGCTCATCCTACATGTTGCTCTGTCACTGAAGTCTTTGTGAGACTGAGATGACGTTGCCCACATTTACCCATGGCCTGTCTGGACTTGACACAGAACAAAAGAAGAACCTGACACCTTTTCAGCCTCCCCTCCAGCTGCCATATTTTCTTAATCTCTGTGACAGCAAAGTCCAGATCTGCAGCCACAAATCCTATCCTAATTAAAAGTGCTACAGTGGACAGGAGGACCACATGACAAAACCAATCCCTTTTTGGCCAGCAGGACCTTGTACTTGCCCATCCCCTCCCTACACCTCCCTTCTCCCAAAGTTCTCGACACTCATCCATCTCCATCAGCAAAAGGCTCTTCACCAGAGGGTGGTCAGGCCCTGGAACAGGCTGCTCAGGGCAGTGGTCACGGCCCCACGCTGCTGGAGTTCAAGAAGTGCCTGGACAACGCTCTCAGTCATATGGTCTGATTTTTGGGTAGTCCTGTGTGGAACCAGGAGTTGGTCCGAATGATCCTTATCAGTCCCTTCCATCTCAGGATATTCCATGATTTTATTCTCCTCCTTCTCCAGCCATTCTCTCAACTCCAATTTAATGTTTCCCCTGCACCAGAAATTCCCCTACAAATTCCATATTCCACCTGCTCACTAGACTGACGGTACTGCATCTGCTTATGCCTCAGTCCCCCTTTCTACTCTACAAAGCCATTGCTGCCTTTAAGATCCCTCCCTTCACCAGCTACTTCTGTATCCAATCTCTCTCTCAAGACTTTCATATTCCATCAGTCCTCCTCATAGCAGAGGTGCTCCACTCCCTTCATCATCTTCATGACCTTCTGTTGGGCTCTCTCCAGTATATCTGTGTCTCTCTTGTACTGCAGGTGCCCAAAACTGGACCCAGCACACCAACTGCAGCTTCACCAGGGCTGAAAAGAGGGGAAGGATCACAACCATTGACATGCTGGCTGTACTTTCTCTACTGCAGAAAGTAGAATACTAAGAATACCATTAGCCCTCTTAGCAGCAAGGGCACACCGTTGGCTCATGTTCAACTCTGTGCCCACCAAGACCCCCAGGTCCTTTTCTGCAGAGCCACTTTCTGCCCCCACGTGTTGTGGGGCTGAGGCTATGGCTGTTCCTCCCCAGGGGCAGGACTTTGCATTTCTCCTCCGTGTACTCAATGAGGTTCCTGTCAGGTTCCTGCAGCCTGTTGAGGCCCCTCTGGATGGCTGCACAGCCCTCTGGAGGTCAGGATTTTCCAAATAACTGAAATCATAACACCTCTATTCAAGTTCTGCAGTGATTACACGGAATGTTATCTCGACACATGAACTTACAACACACCGAGACATGACACCCTCTGAGCTGACTGCAATTGATGTTCACATACTGCACACAGAAGTGTTCATTAACACTTTGAATGTTGCCCCAAAGCTACTTTTTGCCAGCAGTCAAAGCACTCAGTGCTTTAAAAAAAGAAATCAAACAATTATGCTGGTTCATCTGTAGACCAGAAACCTGTTAATTACTTCTGGCTACCTCCCTTTCATGCACTTAAGTCCTACAAGTGCAGTATTCCGCTGCATTCCTCACTCCTCAGCACAAGTACATGGAAGAGAACATTCAAGTTAGAAAGATTTGCAGATTTAAAGGACTATAATTTTTCTCACTATGAACATACATCACCAAAGACTGAAAGTAACCAATGTCATCACCTGGCACTCAAGTGTCCCTTCTAAAAGCCATTGGAAGAAAGATAACATTAATGCTGCCCACAGGTGAGCAAGTGCTGCACTAACGCTCCCTTTGGGGTCCTAGGGAAGGAGTAGAGCCCTGCAGACCAAGCTGGTGTTTTGTAGGCTGTTGCTGACCAGGTCTACCCACTTCCTCACAGGACCTATAGCAGGGTAGCCAACACCAAAGTAACCAACCTTATAACTGGATCCAACCAGTAGCAGTGAAGAGCAGTCACACAAAGCAGGACACAGCGTACTCAGGCCTGCATGTGAAATAGCAAAACTCTGAGCCAATGGCCAATCCACTGAAAAAAATATTAAGTTGTTGAGCACTGCTCTTTCCATGAAAGAAAATCTTTTTCAACTCCTCAAGGATGGCATTTTCTCCATTTTTATACCGTACAGTAAAACTTGCATGCAGGTCGAAGTAAGCAGCTCTGCACTGGCTACAGTTTATATTTGTCTAGAAACAAAATTTCAGCCTCACAGGTGGTGGTAGTAGTATGTGAATCAATGGAGAAGTCAGAGAAAAAAAATGAAATATTTAAAGATTCACAGAAAGAAAAGAAGCCAAGAAACAACAATACAACTTGAAAAAAGTATGTTAATGTACAGGCTGAAATCTAATTAAATATACTTCTGTAATGAGTATTTCTTATAGTTTCAATATTTAGTCTTAAAAGGTAATCAGATCTAATTATTTCTTGGCTGTACATACACACAAGCTTAAGTCAGTAACAAGAATGACAGATCCTTTTGCAGAGACCAGGCTTTTTCTCCAGTGGCAATAGTCCTGCTGCCATCAGTCCAAACTCCACTGCCAGAAGTTCGGAAGTACTTGTGGAAGCTGTTTCTTCAAGGCCTGTTCACCCAGTAAAGCAAGCATCATCTTTACAAATACAGGCTGTAAATGCTCCCAAGTCCTCCCACACAGATTCTCTTTCACCAAGTGGAGGTGAATCCCCCAGTCAAGCTTTTGCCTTGTATAAAGAGCACAATTTCATGAAGAACTCTGCTTACTCTGCCTGTGATCCAAGCCAGCTGGCTGCAAACAAACCCAAATATGAAGGCATAATAGAAAAAAAGCTCCACTGAGAGCACATTCCCTTTGGATAAGTGCTTGCTCATGTCTTCTGAAAAGAGCAGAGGCAAAAGCAAGCCAAATTTGTATGCAACACCACAGATCTGCCAGTTTTTAAAATCCACAGTGAGCTCACAGTGAAACACTAAACACAGTATGACTGCAAGATGGACCTGTGCTTGCTCTCTCTATGCTTCATGCTGTGGGAACACCCACAAGCTCTGATACTGTCAGCAGGACATACCACATTAGCTCAAGCACAACATTTCTCTGTGATAATTTCCTAGCTCCCAGTTGGCTTGGAACACAGGCAAGAACAAGTACTGCCTGCAAAAAGCCTGCAGCAAACACGACAAATTTTACTGTGGATGAGCCTGGTTGTAGACTTCACTCATTAAAGAACACATTTATCTGTTAAAACAAATGATGCATCATTTATCCATATAGATCTTTAATTTCACACAAGTCTGAAGAGACTCGTGATGACCTGAGAAACCTGTTAAGTGAAAACAGCAGGACATGAATTGCTTCTCAGCAAGTTCCTCAGCAGCAGTCATGAGAGGATCTGAATACACAAGGCAACATCTATCTGGAGAAGTGCAAGTTAGACACTCCTAGCAAGGCTTAACAAGCCAGAGATGTGAAAGATCTATTATCCACACTCTGGCAATCATTGTACACCAAAATGAGGTCAGACATCCTTCCTTGAATGTTGTCAGAAGACATTAGCTGTTCTTTCAACTTTCTGAAACTCAAAACAGAGCAACTGCTGAATGAAATGGTAAATGAATGTAACAACAGTAAATGCAAATAGGCGTTACCTACAAATAACTTTAAATTCTAAATTAGCAGCTACTGCTCAAAAAAACCCATCTGACAATCACTTAAGATAATTCTCTGAAAATGTCAATTCAGACGTTTAGCAGCAATCAAAAATCAACACTCTAAAATTTTAGGTAACTAGTGACAGAAATCACTGTGATGGTTTGGATTATGATGTGACTCCACGTTTAAAGAACCCCTCTTACTCAAATAGCCAAGGCAGAAATAAGCACCATCAGAATTACAAAATGGTTTCTATCCAAAAAGAACACTAAGAGAACAGGACACTCCAACTTACAAGATATCACACGGAGGACAATAATGATTTATAAAATCACAGCTAATACAGAAAGACACGGAAGGTAATCACTTCCCATTATTTTTCATAGGTATCAGAAGTAAGAAATTGAACTATTTTTGTTGGGGAACACTTTGCCTCAGGTCATTGTGCACAAAAAAAGTACAATCCTATTTGAGCACATCTAAACAACTGTGGAGATGACAGGTTTACAAATGCTTGCTACATACGATGATTCAGATAAACCTCCAGCTCCAAAAATCCCTAAATCACTGACTGCTGGGAAGTGGAACATGACGTGCATCTTGTACTCCTTCCCTAAGCACAAGCCATTTACTATCATTACAAACTGAACAACAGTCTAGTGGGTTCTGTAGTTAATCATGCAGATTTTCTAACACTCTTAAACCATTTTTACATTTACGAAGTGGAAAAACTGATGAACTGATCATTTCTTTTCTAGGACCAGAACTGTCAGCACAAACAACAGCTGCTGACTGTTAAACACTCTCTGAAGAAGTCTGACTTCTCATTATTATTATTCTTCTTGCAAGCACTCCAGACATGCTTCTAGAATCACTAGCTGTGGTGTCAGCTGATAGGTGCACTGTGCAGACAATTCTGCATGGAGATAACGCTAACAGTAACCTGCATATTTGTTTATGGTGAATTCCATTCTTTTGATACGTATACCTTCATTCATATTATTTGATCACACACACAAAAAAAGGCCAAAGAAATAATATCACCTTAAATAAACTGAAATTTCAGACAAGTGTTCATTCATTTAATGTCATTCATTTAATGACAGAAGGCTTTGCTGTCTTTATCTTGTACAACTGAAAGCCAGGAAGAACACAAGTGCTAGTTCTGTTTCTTGCACCAATTTCTCACATCTTAGAAAAAATTACTAGTTTACAATGCCATAGTTGGTTTTTTTTCCCCAAGAAGCTCTGCTGGTACAAAACTTTAAAATGCTAAAGAGCATAAAAGCAAGGAAGTAGCATTATACTATTGTGTTACATAAGTGGCAATGTCCTATATCACAGTTTTGCTATATACAAGTCATCTTAGAGCCTTTTGTTTGCTATGTTTTTCATCAGGAATCAAGAACTTGCAGAAAGCTGCAGATACTTACTTAAGCTGCTCAGCTGGCGTATGATAGCAGCAAGGGTACTATTTGTTACACATTCCAGCTCACTGGTAATTCCCTCTGGCAGAGCTCCTCGGCAGAGATGCCTTGGTTCGATGTTCCTTTTCACCAAAGGCATGGCTCACAACCTGGAATTCACAGAAAAAAAGAAAAGATCCTACATTTACAACAGTGGAAATAAGAGCTACGAATTTGTACAGCACACATTCAGCTTCTTCACCTTTCTTCTTCTAAAGCACTTGCTTCAGTCTTCCTGTCATGAGATATTGTACCATTTCTACAGAGGCACTGGAGTCATATACTGAAGCCAGAACGCGACAAGAGCACTGCAGGTATACAGAGAGGATGTGGTCAATACAGACAACATGCACCAAATCCAAGGCAAAAAGTGCACTGTTTACTGCTGACAGACCTGTGCTACCATGTGCCACTGCTTCGCGGAATCACTGGACTTCAGCGCACATTTGCCTTTATTAAAAACTGGCAGTTCCCCCAGGACTCACAGGAAGGGATGCTGTCTGCAGCGAGCAGATCACTGCCTTGGCACAGGGCACTTGCCCAGCAGGCCACAGACTGGCTGTCCACGCATTACAGCCCTGTAACCGCGTCAGGTGCTGACCAACCCTCGACCCGACAGGTTTTCCATCAAAATGATGAACTCAGATGACAGATAAGGGCATGGCAACTGAACAGAAGCAGGCTGAGTGAGCACGAGAAGGAAGTTCTACACAATGAGAAGGGTGGTTTTCAATGAGAAAGATGGTTTTCCGTTGGTTTTGTTGGAAGACAATCTGAATGAGTTAAGAGCACGTATTTACCAGAGTTTGGATGCATACCAGATAAAGGAATACATATTTCTGAGAGAACAAAGGCCATGAGAACTGGCCTTCCTGGGGGGGGGGGGGGGGGGGTTTTATAGGGTGGGTAATCNGCTTTGGTGCCCTCCTCTGAAAGCATTCAGGTACCTTAACATCCTTTCTATGCTGTGGAGCCCAGAACTGCACACAAAGCTCGAGGTGAGGCCGCACCAGCACTGAATACAGCAGAAGAATCAATCACCTCCTCTGACCAGCTGGCCCTGCTGTTCTTAATGCCCCCAAAATGCAGTTTGCCCCCTGGCTGCCAGGGCACACTGCTGGCTCGTGCTGAGCTGCTGTCACCAGCACCCCAGGTCCCTTCCTGCTGAGCTGCTTTCCAGCCACTCAGCTCCAGTCTGTGCCTGTGTCTGGCATTATCTGTCCCACATGCAGCACCCAACATTTTCTTATGTTGAATTTGTTGAATGCAAAAAAAAAAAAAAAAAGAGAGAGCTCAAAGCATCACAAAAAGGCACAAGAAATGCTATTCTGTAGAAACCAGCTTTGGGAACAAGGATGGGACCGAAACTCCCCAAAAGTGAAATGAGAACATATGCTACAAAAGAGCCTTAACGCCCCTTTAAACAAAGCTGCTTAACACAATTATGAGCCAACATGATCAGCCTTTTTGAGTACTGGCAGTTCAATGTCCAGGCACTATTTATGAATAATATTCCATTTAGAAACCATGCAGTACTAACATGTTCTGGAATGAAAAACTCAGTGCTGTCAAGGGCATAAGATCATTTGGAAGAGACTTGACTAAAAGTTTTCTTTTTTATTGCACTGAAGCAATTAAAACAAGCTTTCAATTTCTCTAATTAAAGCCATACAAGTAAATTTTAAAAAGACCTTTTTGCTTTTCAGATGTTGTATAGCAATTTTAGTAATGACTTTTTCCCCTGAAGGTTTAAAATATCTTCTTCAAGGACATTTGTAAAAAGTTGACAAATCTTAATTAGTAAAAAAGCAAATTATTTTAACTATAAGGTGACTTCAGAACAGGCTAGGAAGAAATAGGCTCATGACTTCTAAGCAGCAGCCTTGAATTACATTTAATATACGAATTTGAGTATGTCATAATTTAAGGCCAGTTCAGTCTACTAATTTTTAAACAATATCAGAGGTAATAGAGGAACAGCTCTAATTATTTATTATTATTTATCAAGATCTTTTATTTCTGTCCTCTATTTTTGTATTCCTCTACAGAGATATTTAAAAATGTTATTTAATATCCATAGAATCATAGAATGGTTCAGGTTGGAAGGGACCTTAGAGATCATCTTGTTAGCAATGTAGTGTTGCAACTATGGAGAAAAATCATTATGAGGAATTATTTAACTGTGCAAAGAAATGGTTGTAAACATAGTAAGAGTAGGAGCATAAATCAGCACAGCCAATTCCAAATATTGGTATTAGTCCAAAACATAATACAACTTTTGTTTTTCTCTGTAACAACATTAAGACCACTGTCACACAAACTGGAGACATAAATGCTCCCCACAAATAAGGCAACAACATTTCTGAAATATTGACGGTGACTAAACATCTCAAAATGCTTTTTGCTTGGAACCAGTAACTTGAGGTGATCTTATCAACAGCAGGCAGATGGACTTTTCACACAGGCAGACAGCGATAGGACAAGGAAGAATGGTTTTAAACTAAAAGAGCTGAGATTTAGGTTAGACGTTAGGAAGAAATCCTTCACTCAGAGGGCGGTGAGGCCCTGGCACAGCTGCCCAGAGCTGTGGGTGCCCCATCCCTGGAGGTGCTCAAGGCCATGGATGGGCCCTGGGCAGCCTGAGCTGGTGGGTGGCAGCCCTGCCCATGGCAGGGGTTGGGGCTGGGTGGGCCGTAAGATCCCTTCCAGCCTAAGCCATTCTTTGATTCTAAGATAGGAGAATATGATTCCCCAGGTTTGTGTTGTGCAGTGAATGCAGTTACGGCAATGGTGGTCCACTGAGGCCCGTGTTCCTCTCAGTCACATCAGGTCACTCTTCAGCCCCAGTTTATTACCAGCAGAAATGCTCATTGTGATCATCTGTCACTGCATTAAACAAGTTCAATCAGATACTTGATAGACAACATTTGGATTTCATAAACAGTTTTAGAAGCTTCTCTTCCCACCCACCCCCAAAGAAGCAGAAAACAAAATGCAAAGAGTTGTTACCATTTCCAAAACTTGTATCAGTTTAGAAGGTTGGGACCAATCCCAGCTGACTATGTTTTACTCTGGCAAAACAGATACCACAACCAGAGGCTTGCAGCTAGGATGGACAGGGCTAAGCCTCAGCTGGGTGTCACACAGCTCCTGATCCAGAAGCAGGGCAGCCCATCTGCACAGTGGGCACACCATTAGTCACACTGAACACATTAATTCACTCCTACTTCAAAAGCAAAGGAGGAATCGGCTTCCATGTGGGGCCACAGAGTGAGCCCACCCTCTGCATCTGGCACCAGAAGTGAAGGGCCTAGAAAGCAGTTCTGGGGCTGCACCAGAAGCGTATGAGACATGAGCACCAGACACGAAGAACAGGAGCAGAAGTCAACAGGCAAGGAGGAAAACATAAGGATGGACATCAGTTAACATCTTCCTACACGCATCAGTTGGATGCTGACAAGAGACAACATCACGCTGGACCAAACTGACCCGAGCACAGACACCACTCTCCAAATCCTACAGACATCAGCAAGTGCAGTTAACTTAATTTCCATGCACATTTGGAAAGAGCAGCACATCAGAAACTTGAATTAGCTTAGATCAGCCCATTAAAAATTCACATTAGGTACGTTCCCTCAGTATTTTCACCTTCTTTTTTCTTTCTCTGCTCATAACAACATGCTTAACAGCCTTATGCTTTAAAATTAGAAGGCATTTACCAGCAGTTCCTGCTTTAGAGGTAAGCAGGGTACAGACAGGTAGCTGAGGAATTGGTGCTTCTCTTCCTAGGCTTTTCCTGCTCTTGCAAGGTTTCCCCGCACCCAGGTCACCTCGGACCACCTTCCTGTAGCCAGCAGCTGTTGAACTGCACACAGGGAGCTTGACAGTGCCTTGGCAAGGCAGATTTAAAAATCAAGCAGAAAGCAGATGTACAGTAACAAAGATGAAAGAAGACAAACAATGTACAATTTTTCTAAACAAGAGCAGAGCGTGGCTATTATAAAAGGCAATCTGAGTCTTCAAGTGTTTGACCAACTGGCAAAAACCCAAACCAACAGCTGCTCCTAGAACGTGCATTTTTACTTCCACATCCCCCAAAAGGCAACGTCACACCAAAAACATTCCAACAGCATTAAAATATATGTAACTGGATTTCATGATCCTTATAGTATTCTTTATATATTCACCAATAATACAAAGTGAATGCCGGTTTATTATACAATCGCTCCCCTTGTGAATGTTTCCTTATTGTTTTCTCAAAGAAATCACTCAATTCCTTTTTTTAAAATTCTTAAGAGGAGGCTTCTTCTTATAGCCTCTAGTAGAACACAACAAAGCTGAACCTATTTGCCTCAAAAAAGAGCTTTCCATGCGTTCATCCTAAATTCTTTCTGAATAAATTGTATTACTTTCACGGAGCTTTAAAGCTTTCATTGATGAACGTCACAGCCCTCTCTAAAAAAGAGAAACTACCATATTTCTCTTTCCATAGAGAAGAAAGAGATGGATTGAAAAAGGGACAGAGTGGACAGGGATTCCATTCAAAACCAAACACCCACATTTGATGGTATACAAATGCATTCAGTGCTCACGTTCCTCATGAGAGCTCAGCAGAAATTTGCCGCATCTAACGAAAGATAGGTCCAATAAGGAGAGCTCAAATATGTCATGTGGCTGCATAGCAGAGCTTATACGTAAACGTAGGTGTCTAAACCTAGAACTGAAAATCATCTCACCCAAAACAGATAAATTAAGTTTCCACACCTCTAGCCCTGCAATTTAAACTACACTGCCTCCTACTAACCACATTGCCTCCATGCCTAGGGTACCTCAGCTTTCCAAATGTCTGCAGACATTTACATTTTGCAATACCTAGTGTCCTACCACTCAACACCCACCTTCATCTCCAAGTTACACTGTTTGGTAACATTTGTCCACTTTCCTATCCAAGTTTGTACTTCTAGATACTTTGTGTGTGTTAAACAGGAAGAGAAAGGAAAAAGCAGGAAGGCGAACAGATCTGAAGCATTCCTTTTGCAGATGCTCTCTCTTCTCCATACTCCCTCTCCCCTCCATCCCCCAGCCACGAGCAGCACTCCCTATTCTCCAAAGCCCTGCATCCCTCGCTGCAAGATGCAAAGAAGAGGCTACATGGATAGCACATGGTAACCTTCTTATCTCAAGGGAAGGAAAGGAATGCACAGTCCTTTATGCACATTCCGTTGTGTTTTCCCTCATCCAAAAAGATGACAACAACTGGGAATCCAATGTTTGGGAATCTTTCCTACTCATCTGTGAATTTCACTTCTTTGCCAGTAATGACAAGACAGATGAGAACCAGCAGATAATACTGAAATTACTGGAAGTTTACGATCTGGATAATGTCATTAATCCACACTTTTTAATTTTATTTATTATTTTTTTTGAGCTGGATTCATTCCAACCAAACTTTTAATCACCATTTTGTAAGTTGCAAAAGAACGTAAAAATATCTGGCCATCAATTACTGCGTATCATTGTTCAATGTCCCAGAATAATTCAATATTTACCAAAAGCATCTAAGCAAACTACCTGAAACTGTCCAGTTCTTATAGGATCTTCTGGTTATTCACAGTTCTGTCAGCATGCAATTATCCTCAGCCACGTTACTATGGAATAAGCATCAAAACAGAACAGTTTGATTAAACACCGTGATTACGTTTTAAGACTAAGTGCTTGAAGTACTTTAATTCTATTACTTCTATTTAAGAGACAAAGCATATATTTTTCTCATTCGTACACAGTTTTTCCATGTTTTTTTTTCTTAATGCAATTATTGATTTTGATACTATTTGTTGAGATGAGGGCAGGCACTTGTCAGAAGTATGCACAGTGTTTAACAGAATCTTCCTCCTCAAGGTAACTAAAATGCAAGAACAATTTCTTATCCTTAGCAAACTACATCTTTCAAGAAAAGATTACATGTGAAGTGAAATGGCCTAGAAAATACCCATCTCAAAAAGAGCTAAATTTTAATATATAAGCAACTCTTTCCCAACATCATTTCCAGATATCCTTCTCCTGACTGTCGAACCTACCTGAAAAAGGCAAGATAGCCAAGGCTGGAATGAGAGCAATTTTTTCTTCTTAGCATCAGACTACCACTTCCAATTTTTTCATGTCATACCAACATAATAGTGATGATGAAATTAGCACTGAGATTCCCTAAAGCAGTTTTGTTTCTTTAACACAGCTCTTTCTGTAATAGCTGTTGTGGTGAAGTATTTCTGGAGGTTTACAAACTTAAGAGGATTGTTTTCTTCTTTTATTTGGCAGGGGTTTTGTCTGCACAGAACTCTTCAGGGCATATTTCACGGTTCAGCGATAGCATAAAGGAAATCAAGGTATTAAGCAATGACAAAAGAAAAGATAAAGGAGGGAATGGTGTTTGCTTTTATTTAAGACCTACATTTTTTTTTTATGGGCCCAGGTTTTCTCCTAGCCAACCCTCCACATACCCAAAAATTCCATGAAAAATACAACAAGTGTTCAGTCAGTAGTTTCTCTGATAACACTGTGGGCCAGCAACATAAAGTTTACAGAACCATTAAAAGGTGCACACATTAATTTAGAAATTTCCTCCAATCTAAGCACTTGGAGAAGAAAAATATGTAAATGGATCTCCACAGCACTGAACGTGTAAGCTGGCGATTACCTAAATTTATTTCTGATCAGCATTTCACACTAACATGAACTATAAACAAGCATTTTCAAAGGACACAAATGCAGGGGAAAAAATAAAAAAAGAAAAAAAGTCCTGGAGAACAATTTAAAGTGAAATTATAATCTTTACTTTCATGGAAGTAACAAAAATGGTTTTAAAACATAAGCAGCAAGTTTAAAAACAAGTTAGGAGTCTGCCTAGTGTCCTCTAAAGCTTGCTGGACGATTTGCTTTGCCTTTGATCTAAACACCATGTTGGCATTATCTGTTGATTGCAGTTCAAGAAGGTATGTGTGCACCTGCCGTGCTGTAACAGCGTCAAAGGTCCCATCTACTTCCACTTAAGCACTCGGTTTGTTCAGCCCAGAGCAGAGGAGGCTGAGGGGAGGCCTCATGGCGGCCTACAGCTTCCTCACGAGGGGAGCGGAGGGGCAGCGCTGAGCTCTGCTCTCTGGGGACAGCAACAGGGCCCGAGGGAACGGCGTGGAGCTGTGTCAGGGGAGGGTCGGGGGGGGTTAGGAAAAGGTTCTTCACCAGAGGGTGGTGGGCATGGAACAGGCTGCCCAGGGCAGCGGTCATGGTCCCACGCTGCTGGAGTTCAAGGAGCGTTTGGACAACGCTCTCAGATGGCTTAATTCTCCAGTTGCTTTGTGTGGATCCAGGACTTGGACTCAAAAATGCTTGTGGATCCCTTCCAAAAGGGGTTCTACGTTTGCCTGTGATCCATCATGTAGTAAGCATGCCACAATGAACAAAATTGAGATGTCACTGCTTTAAATTCTTCCTTCTCAACAGAAATAAAACATTCCAAAACTACAATCCTAACACTAACTTTTCCCCATCACAATGTCTTTCCCCAGCAGTTTCCAAGGAGATAAAAAATTGTGCCATTTTGACACACATTATGATAAAGTTTCATCTTCTGCTCCAAAATAAGGTATGAGATGTATATGATGCTTTAAGCAGCCTGATCATTGTTCAAGAAAGCAATAAAGATATTTCATGTTCTCTATTAACGAAGCAAGCGTACAGACAATCAGTAACGTAACTGAGGTTACTGCACTTTTCATTTCTCTAGAATACCACTATAGTCCTCTTCTGGTCCAACATTATCTACAGAATATCATTTTTTCCTTTATTAAACCTCATTGCCCAAATTAATGGATTTTACAATATTCCTCAGCTAGCTCTAACCTCTCTTTCTTTCCCTATGCTTATCTGTCCCCTGAAAGACATCTGTGATACATTTGGTTGTCCTGGTTCATCCTCTCTCCTACATTAGTAGGAGTTCCAGGCTTTAAACACCTCACTTTCTTAAGTAGCCTTCTTGAATATAATGTCAGGCTCCATTCTTTGAAATTCTTTTAAGAAAATGAAGCACAAAGCAATGAAAGAATTTCAGTGTGACCACATTGTTTTTATCTGTTCAACTTTTACATAAGATTCTCATTCATTAAGTGTAACAAGGAAGATTAAATTGCGTTAATGTTACAGAGATAAGTGCCTAGGAAAAAAACTACCAATCTAAAATTTAATTGAGGTTCACAGAATGCACAAAACAATAGCTTGCTGTACTGAAATCAATCACTCTGCCAGCACCAGTTCCATCCACTCCTTTGTGCTCATCCTGCATCAGAAACAGATGATCCAGGACACCTTCACACTTGACTAGAGTCTCATAAGCTGTCCTTTTCCTAACCAAAACCTTGTTTGTGACACTGTAACACTGATCATTCTTTCACAGATGAAGGCTAGAGGGTATTCAGAAGTCCAAGTAATTAAGCTAGGAGGCATCCACCAGGTACACCCTGTTGCTGGAAAGAAAACATCAGGTTAAAAACAATAGCACACTGAAAGCATGAACTGTAACGCTCGGAAAACTTACACAAAAGCTATTGCTGAACCCTAACAGGTAAATTTTCATCTGGTGCAACAGGACAATGTTACCTCACACTGTGCTTAAGGGTAAAAGGTGGCCACATCACTATAGCACAGTGAACATGGAAAAATAGTTCAACCGTACCTGTACAGGTCTAACTCCAGACTGACCACCATTAGATTTACTTTATTGTTCCGTGCAAATCACAGCTTCTTCTTTCCATATCCATATGGATAATTAATCACACACACAACGACGACAACTCACATGTTTGCTTCCCCCCCTGAACAAACAGCCCAGTTCAAAGTACCAACAGAAGATGCTGACACATCGATCTTGCTGTTAGCACGATGGCTGCTCACCCTGTGTGCAGTCCCCTCCAGGTGGCTCGGTGTGAGAGGGCTGGTGGTATGGGGAAGAAGGAATATTCCACACTGTTCTGAACATCTGCTCAGCTGCCTTTATACATTAAAAAGCAACAGGAAAAAACTTACTGCCACCATCACTCTTACTGTTCCAACCTAATACTACGCTAACACCAAATGCAGTGGAAACATTACAAGTGTACAAGAGAAAAATGGCTTTTCAAGTCACATAAGCGCATTTGTCTTGGTTTTTGCTATCTTAAGAATGGACTTGTTTCAATAAGCAAGTACTTACACTGCACTGAAAACATATTTCTTTCATATGACCTTTCTTGAAATTTCTATCATGCTTCAAGAATTTATCATCCCTTCTCCTATTCAAACAGATCTGAACTGAGTCACCATTTGTTTGCCTTTATTTCTAGTTCTATTTCTCTCTCACTTCACTGAAAATACACACAGAATTTAAACTCCAACAAATGCATACTATCTCAATAGTTCTGTAAAGCAACTCAAAAATATTTTCCTTGTGCATATACAAAAAGAGTGGTAGCTGTTTTTCAAGCAGAGGTGAATAAATACAAAGATACCTTATTGCACTGCAGTCTACTTCTCAAGTCTTAACATTCGCCCTTTAAAAAGGCCATCTCTTGGAAAGAAGCACTCAGCCAGAACAAGGAGAAGGAACTCAGCACTGAGTTAAGGAAGCGCTTTGTCCTACAGTGCAGGAAGAAGACTTACGATTGATAATCCCCCATCCTGCTTCTGCATCATCTCTGCACGTGCAAACCATACGGCTGCTAAATTTATTCAGCTCTTTCTGCTTTGAAAAAACCAGCGGTTACACACATGAAAGCGCACAAGAACTGACAAGAATACTGATTGGAAAAACGACATCTTGTCAAATCTAATTGTTTTCACCTTTCTGACCTAAATGATAACATTTGGTGAGGAGCATAAGCTGTGTGAGGTCAAAAGGAACAAACTCACAAAGCAGCAGAGAGCTAGCTGTAACACCAAGCTCATTAGCTGAGGAACAGTCCTCCCAATACCAGGGCAAAATTCTTTCCAGATATCATCTCCACGGATCTCATCAAGTTAGAGTACAGAGTTAATTATGCAGACAGAGCCACACAGTTTGCACGCTCTATAACCAAAGCCAGTAGCCCAGGTATTTTCTAGAGAAGTGCCTACATGTCATTCTGGTATCACCCAGCAGACACATTCCTGTGAAATAGCTAAGATAAATCTAGCCTTAAAGTAAATGATAGTTCAAACACTTTACAGCACACTTAAAATATGACTGATTCCCACCTATCCAGTAGTACTTCATTTTTCTAGCACATACTGTTTCTCTTAGTACAACAGGGTAAGAAAACTCGAAAATTGACAAGAAAATTGCTATTCAAAAACACTGTTAAGTCAAGGATACTGGGACACTTCCTTCCCACCTAGAGAAAGTTTGCCTTGTTCACCATCTGCCTATCCCAGGATCTGACAGGACTACAGTCCAGAAAGCATCTTATTAAATTGAGAGAGCAGAGTGGCTTATTTCCCAATTTACTCAACTATCAAGAGACTACTGTAACTGGGATTCTTTCAGTAAGGTCTCTTGAATTATGACCATCCCAGGCATCCAAACTAGTCAAAGCAAGCATCCTAATACTATTCTCCTCATAATTATGGAAAGTCACCTTTTACTTTAGACGGTTTGATACTGGAATATCTATGACAATATTAAAAATCTGCATTAAAAATGTGCTTTTCTTCCCCACATTTGAACTACAATAATGCACAAATAGTTACTGGAGTCCATTTAGAACACACTTGTACCAACCTTCCTTCTTCACTATCAGCAAGCGTTATCAGAAGCTAATTCCTTGATTATCTAAAGAAAATGCAAATTGAAGTTAGGCCTTGCTGACTTACCCTGATGCCATTTAACAGAGCCTTACTGGATTTAAAGTGCTTGAAATACCTGTCTGGGTCACAGCCCATGTGACGAAGGCAGAACGTTAAGACCTTCAGGATCCAGCCTGCGGTGAGAACACGCAGTTCAAATCCTCAAATCACCTTAAGCTAAACCAGAAGCAAATTCAGTCATTTGCTTCTCAGGACTCTAATTAACCTTAAATTGCAGGGGAAAGTACAGAAGCGATGAAGGATCCACTTTATGCTCAATAACATCCATTATATGGCAACACACTGCGTTCCCTATTTCTCTTATAATCTAACACTTCTTACCATCAGAATACTTTCAGAATAGCACTTTTCAGAAAAAAACATGAGGTTTTTTTGTTTTGCTTTTTGTTTTGTTTTTTTAAAACTTTTCTCCTCTAGCAGTTAATCTAAAATATCATAGGGAAAGGTTAAGTTCTCATAGTTGCTTTTCATTAAAAAAATGCATGTATGTTACCTTGCTGTGTATATATACACATACACAGAGCATATACATGCATATTTGATATCTATACATATAAGAACACACACATATACATTTGTTACACACATGACACTCTAGAATGATGGAAGAAAGCAGTAACACAGGTCAAACTGCAAGAGAAAAACCACTTTGTCTCCTGACAATTCAGCATTAATCTTTGTCTCAGCTCCTAACACACCTCCTGGAATCCCAGCTCTCACCAGGCAGGACAGACTTTCCCGCTGGCAAACAGCTGTAGCAACGTTTGCTCAGGCCACACAGTGTCTCACAATGCCTGAAATACCTTGCGAGCAACTCCAGTGCCCACCTGAACAACCAAGGTCTTTGAGGAAACAGCGTAAGTTTCCTGGCACAAGTCTCCAGCACAGACAGCTCATGAAGATTTAAGCTAATTAAAAAAAAAAAAAAAAAAAAAAAAAAAGGAACTGGCAACTCTAAAATTCCCCAAGGCAGATCTTCCCATCCACTCGCACCAAGGGATTTCAGCACTAAACTCAGGATTTCCCCAATTCTCTGATTATGCAGCTATTACCAACATTTCACTTTCCCTATGTATCAGAAATCTGGAAGGAGCAGTTAAGTCTATGTGGGAAAAACACATTTACTTCAGGCTCATTTTAAGGAAACAAGTAGCAAAATATTTTGTGTTTAGATCCTACCAGTAACAGCTGAGTCTACGTGAAGCAACATAAGAATTCCCAACTATTTTCATCCCGAGCCAAGCACGCCATCTGTTCCCACGAAGCATGCCAGTCACCACAAAATGGACCAGAGCATAGCACAGAGCGTTGTGTGAGCGAGGACTGGTACACAAAATCAAGGAAGATGCTACCAGTGATAGAAGGGCATCACAGCACAGTAGCAAAAAAATAAAATAAAATTAGTGCACCAGAAGTAATGCAGCCAGGTATTCTGCAGCTCTGTGTGGCTATTTGGCCAAAAAGGCCTGAGCTCTGCTTAGAGCAGGAATATTCCCAGAGCAGGACTACTTTTCATCTTTCCTACACGTCATCTGCCACTGTTCAGCAACTTGAGCACTAGTGATGCGGTTCCTCTCTTTCAGATAACCTTCCTCTCTGCCTTCCACGTGGCTACCATCTTCAAGATGACCACAAAAGCCACTCATCTTTCAAACAAGAAATAAGCAACTCAATTTTCCTGTTCATAATATAGCAATAGTAGTAGATTGTCCAGCAGAACATCCAGCTATTAAAAGCACATGAGCTGCATACACAACTACAATTCAATTACAATCAGAGAACACACAGGGTCCAGCAGAAATAAGAATGGACCACACCCCTTTCCTCATCACTATTGAAGATGTTTTTCAAGAATTAAGTCACCTGGACAGATACCAACTTCATCTTTCACCAAGAATGGAATACTAAGAGCAAAAACTGCAGTATAATACAAAAAAAATTGAAATACCTGTGATACATCTATTGTCACATTAATATATGAAACACATCAATATACAAAGACCAAAAGCAGCTACATCTCCCCACATATAAAACATTTTTCCTTGGTGTTTCTAGCTCTTTTGTCACACATTCTCCCTTTTCCCAGCATCCCAAACGTGTACAAAGCTCTGCCCCGTATTAGCTTCCTAAGAATTCAATCTATAATGCTTGTTCATTTTTGTTCTGTTTTTAGATAAGGCCTAAAATGAAGGTCAGGCATTAGTAAAAGTAACACACTTTGATACAGTCATACTGGCTTACAAAACCTTACTTGCAGCACTTGGGAGCTTTCCTCACTACACTCTACTACAACTCCCATTGTGAGACAAATAAGCTACTATTAAACCATCATGAGTCTCAGACCAAATACAGCAGTTAGCCTTCTCTAAAAATCCCCTTTCAAGACTTGGAAGGCTGAAAAGCTGTGTTGCATGAAATCTGGCACTGCATCAACAGATCTCCATGGAGCTGGCAGGGTAGGAGCACTCCAAAAACCAGCTTCAAGAAAAAAAAAAAAAA